>LUCW03002205.1:0-25504 GCA_001586965.3 Sphaeroforma sirkka | reverse complement strand
TGCGTTATTTACTTTGTTATATATTCGATTGTGTGATAAGCTATAAACATATGTACATATTTTTTGTTGGGTATTGCTCTTTTTATTATCATACAACTTTCTTTTCTTTTTTTGCTTAAACAAGTATTTGCAATATTTTTTCAATATCCATAAAATCAGGCATATTTTGAAGCGCAAGAGTGTGGACATATATACATAGTTTGGGCATTTGTCAGTATTTAAACGATTTCTCGCAAATGCGTGGGTGACAAATTAGGCCTTCATGAGATCCACGTGTGAGAATCCTTCATAGTGTGAATGGGTACGCATATGTATTCAATTGTGTGGACATGAAGATGCGACTTCTTTCAGGTTCAACCATCATTCGAAGTATAGATATCTCTATATTGGCTTAGATTGAGTGTTTAGAAGGTTGTTTTTCTATAAAGTGCACGATGATTAGCACAGGTTCGGTGTGTGCGAAATATAATGATTGAGAACACATCTAGAAACATTCACTCGTATGTGTTTACTCTTTCTTCGCTATATTACTATCAGTATAATCATGTTCTCTGCTAGTGTATTCTATCATGATTATGTACAGGTATCTCTATTTTGTCTACATACCATATATATTATTTGTAAGTTTGTTCATGAAACCATACTTATGACCGTATCCAGTACTGTAGAACGCACTACCCATCGCGCGAATCTCACATACTACGTATGAGCTCCACATATGTCCATATATCACATTGGGCTAAAGACTCGTAGCTGACACTGACCTGTTTGAACTTAAACGTTACATTGTTGCTTCTCATACCAGGCAATATCGAGATGGGTGAACGAGCACACGGCTTCCGAGCACCTGGTTGTCCGTGACTTTGTGGCTGATTTAGCGACAGGCGAAATAATCATATTCCTTCTTAGTAAGTGCTCGGGCAAATTTTCAGCGTCTACCGGCTTTGCGCTCGAATGTAGTCGTAACATGGAGGATTGCCATCACCCCAGTATGCATTTATCGATGTTTATCTCGGTCGTTATATGTAGGTGCATTGACGGGGAAAGCGATCGAATACAAAGAGCTCGCGAGGAGTGCGGTGACTCATCAGGAAAACCTGGGAAGCATTCTCAAATTCCTTGAGGACTACTTTCCGGTTCGGCATGATGTATATAATCCTAAAAGTAGGTTGCATGTTACGCATTGACCAAGAAGTCCATGTTGTGTGCGTAGACGAAAACGATTGGCGGTGAATATACACCCAAAGTTTTTCTGGGTGCTTCTCTGTAGCAGCGTGTCTCTCGTGAGTACATGAACCAGGCTTGTTTACCTGTGAGTGTGACTTGCCTGATTTTACTTGATGTCTATGCGAAACACTCATGCAGTCTGATTTTTTTCTTTTTACTATTATGCTGTTCTCGCATCTGGTAGCTACTGAAGTCAGCGAATATTGTGTCATTTTTCAAATGTTCCTTCGGTAGCTTCTGTCAAGTGTTCTTGGTACGTACACATTTAGTGCACTGTGTGCTTACGGTACAACCTGTTACTTTAGACATATTCCCATCTTGTTTGACCGAAAGCTTTCACAACAGGAACTCATTCGAAATTGACCTGCGCAATTCAATAAACTCTTATCGCTTTCAATGATATGATTAAAATGAAGACATCAATACGGGCGTATACCACACACATAAATGACTTGCTTGACTGATGAGATCGATAACATCACCCCAAAGGACACAACTAGGTATTGGATGTATCACAGGTCGCTTTTTCTAATTAAGCAATCATAGAATCTACGCTAACAAATATCGCTTCGCAACGGGAGCCTATTAATATTCGCATGCCATATGCCTTGAGATCCATGTAGCCATATATTTGTGCGCTATACTTCACCAGGTCAAGATTGTAAAATTGTAAATATATTGAAATCATTTGCTACGCATATCAACAACTTTCAACCTGCGAACAACGATTACTTACATTGCTTCGTGAAGCAGATACATCTTCTAGCTAAACCTGGTGGCTTCGATCCATAGCAACAGGGGTCCCTTATACCCTTGTATAGCCACTTTCACTTTGGTTTTACTCACAAATATGGCTTCAAATTATAGACGCACGTGTGTTACTTAACGCTATAACCTCTCGTTCGTAGGTATCAACAGCATGAATCACGCGGCAATATATTCTCTGATGTACGATATAGCTCACCACTTAAAATGTCCATATGATTTGCCGTCGGATTTCACTGTGCGAATGATTCGTCGAGAGGTATGAGATAAAATTGTTTGACGAATCGTGGCGTAGTATATAGTATGCTCCTTTTTGATATGGATAGAGTTGTGTCTGGTTATGTAATTTGACATGTAAAATTTGTGTGTACGACGCAAAGCAATTGCCTGTACATATCCGAGGCAAGCATGAATAAGTGGCAACAGATTGTATGTTGACACTATTTTCAGAATGTATATTTTGTTTTTGACTACCAAGCTCGGTCGTAGTTGAATTCCGTGTTGTCGTTATGGTACTGAGGGATTGTCCTAGTGGTCTGTTGCACGTGTATGCGTTGTATTATTCCCGCTTTCCTATATGTCGTTGCCAATTTGCGTGGTGACTTCCGTACACTACTTATACTGCGCATAATCTAGACGATAAAATTTTCAACCGTTGGATACAATCACAACTGTGTTCGCGTCAGTTTGTACCTTGTCAGCCAGAAAATTTCGACACACAGGTATATTCTAGCCTTGCATTTGTCTTTCTACTTACTATTATGCAATTCTCAGTGAACTCTCCCCATTTCTTCTCTCCTGGAGTTGCAGTGACCATTGGAACTACTCTCTCGCTGAGAAAACATAGGCTATATACCATATTTATTATACCAACGACTAAACCCCTTCATACTCATCACACAGATGCCTCGTTGATATTCCATACTATTCTGTATCCAATTCGATAGAAAACACATTACACACACGCTTCTACATCTAGTCAGACAGTCATTAACCCTTGTAGCCTCACATCCTCTCATACGACTACTCAAGATGATCAGAGGCGGGAATGTGATACAGAAGACGGAGTCACATGTTATTACAGGCGACGAGTCCGAGACGCACAAACTTAATATTGAGAGGCGTGCTGCCAACAACATTCCCGCGCACATGATCCGGCAGGCTGAGGAGGATGATCTGGATCAGCTGCTTTCGGATACAGGTGCGTATTTCTGGGCATCTGTGTCGCAGAGTATACACGATGATGCATTAACAGAAGTGTTTGCGGTTTTGATAACACATATAGCAACTGCAATAGCAACCCGTACGATCGGAAAGTGCTATCTTTTAATCCGGTGTGCTGAGGAGACTTGAGGCCCGTATAAACGAAAAGAGTTCACCGAAATAGTTGCCTCAAATAAGTTGTGCACCAATGAATGTACAGAAACGATTTTTCACAAAAATGATAATTTACTATTTCGAGGTCTACTTTCCGAGGGTCCCAGACCCTCGAAAACCTTCAACTTGCAAAATAGTTTTACGTTTTAGTCCAAAAAGGTACATAAACTAACGAACTTCACTTAAATACGTACTTTTTGTGATATTTGCGGTTGCGGTTCAAAGCTGAAAAGTATCGTTACTGCTTTGGGTCAAATATCCCAAAAATATGTTATGGTCCGTATGTAGGGCATCAGACACTTAATATAGGGCCGTTGCCGTATTTTATATCAACTAATTTGTAAAACACTATTTTTTGTTTATACGGGCCCTTATCACACGAGTTACTGCAGATCACAAACTATGATCACTCAGCATACAATCTTTAGAAACCTGGAATAAATAAGCTGTGAGTACGTTCCGTTTTTTTGCGACGTTTTATAGTGACTTGTATGGCTTTGGTTATTATTTATTTTGCTCGAGATTTGGTTTGCTAAATTGAGAAAAGTAAACCACGATTTAAGAATCTTCGGTATCTCAAAATCAAATCAAAGACTAAGTCTCCGAATCAATCACACACTACAATGCCAGATGAGACACAGGATGCCTTTGACTCTCTTCAGTGCTGGAAAAGAAAAGGTCGACAAGGTGCGCATGCTTATGCTACAGTTTGTGAATACTCACGTGGGTGTACTGACAACTGGGCCGGTGGAAGATCTGACAGAGGGAATGCATGATGGTGTATGCTTTCTATGGCTGTTGGGTAGTTTGGGTCAATTCTTCGTACCACTGACGGAGTACGTTTTGAAACCCGACACAGCCGAGGAAAAGGTGAGAATTTGTGGCTATAGAGCATGCAATTTCAAAGTATTCGGGACAAAACTTGTATTCCTATAGTTAGTCTCGCGTGTGTTTACAGCTGGATGTGTAGTATGTGTGTATATGAACCACCTTCGTTCATCCCATCAATTTAATCTCGAACATCTGTAATGAACAAATTTCAAAGACGTGCATGATTGCGACAAATCTGGCATAAAGTAGTTTGTATTTACTGGTGTGAGAGTGAATATATGTAAATAGGCTTTCAGTAGGGATTTATATAATTTTGGTAAACTCTGCAAGGGCAGAGTCATACTAAGGCCTACTCACATTGTTTTTATAAGTTTGGTATCGCGATTTGCTCTTATTGTGCTGAAGTTGTTTACAACGCACTATGCGCTCGATAGTTAACAAAAGGAACAAAAGGATGTACATACACTATTAAATTTTTTGATCGAATATTCATTATTATATTGCTGCTTCGCTGTGTTTGCGACATGCATCTACACCATGCAACTGCAATTAAATACTAACTCGAAGCTCCATGGTAATATTGCAGTGTGCACAGATTATTTCATTTATGAGTTTAGATAGAGCCGATCTGTTGTTGTAAGTCTTATACACACTTTGATACCTTATTGGACGGTTGAAACTAGATCACAACATGATTGTATATTGCAACTGATATCTTCCTTTACTGTATTCTGTTTTGGGGTGATTTTTCAGCTACGCAATGTCAAGTACTGCCTGCGTTTGATGGACCACATGGGAGTATCCAGGAAGAATATTCGCTCGCAAAAAGTGGTGAACAGAGACTCGAAAACTATTTTCAGAATGACGTATAGCATTTTTTCTTACTCGCGGAGAAAGTGAAGCGGGGATTTTGTATGAGCCGACTTATAAGCAAACAGATGGTTGACACGCGCAGAGTAGTAAAGTCACACGCGAAGGAGAAACATATATATATATATATATATATATATATCACCGTCTTCAATGAGTGCGATTTACAACATTGCTGTGAATACTAAAACTATCATTATCAAGTACTATAATCTGTTGGTCTGGGAATAGCTTCAGATAAGTAAAATATAGTAATCTTATCTTTAATGCCTGTGATGGTTTGTAGGCTTGTATTGTTCAGAATACTCTCTCCATTTTAAAGTTGTTCAGAATCAAAGATTGTGTTTTGTTTGAGTGTTGTGTTCCATACATTAAACAATATGCGCCAGAGTGCTTATTTGCTACTACAGTGCTCATCTTATACACATACCAGTGCGCAGAAAATAGAAAACAATACATAGCCCTCGGGCAGTGTGTTTTATAGCGTCCATGGTCCAAAAATTGCCGCCGCCAGTCAAGAAGCAACTAAATACATCGCCAAAAACATATGGTGGACCTGCCTTGCTAGAAGTACCACCGTGACAAAATGTATTATCAATACCGATGCGATCATTGGCAACTGATACGCAACAGAAGTAATCAAAAGTTTTGGTAAACTGTGCAAGTAAGATGATAACTGCCGACACAAAGAATTCTTAATTCCAATAATCATATGCAGCTATTCTTTTAAGAGATACTGTAAACGTAATGACCCACGAGATTGACACGAAGAGTCACTCGCTTGATTGCGTTGTTATTGCAACCAGTCACATCTGTCGTAAACAGAAGCATATAATGTAATTCGAGTTTATTCAAACCAGAACTAACTTGGCTCCTAATAGTAGTCGGAAACCTCTTTATCGGAACCCTACAATAGAAATCACAAGCAACTAATCTGGAAGGAGATAGCACACGATTACGATTGTATCAGCGACCGCCTCCGCCATCGTAGTAAACCATATCACCCTGAAGATGACAACCACATGAATTAGAACTGTAAAACAATAACCATCGAAATATCTATTAATAATCACAACAAATTGATAAATTCATCTAAATAAACTCAGTGGCATGGTTTTATCAGCTAGTGAAATGACTTTTATCAGGTAGTGGAATAACTTGCGTTACAATCGACATATTCCGCTCAGTAGTGACTATTATCACGCATGTATTATTCTGACTCTGACTCAGAACTGAGCATAGGCCACTCCAGTGGAGTTTAGACCGCCTCGTTGCGGCAATGATATTTCGTCGAGTAGCAAGTGTATTTGCATGGAATCATGGCGACTAAGCAAAGTGCAAACTCCATCCAAGTAAGTTTTGAATGACGTATATCTCACCTTTTCGGATTCAATAGCGATGACAATGTTAGTAGAACATTTTAAGGCCGCCTAATGAACTTTTATACAATACCGATGATAATCAATCCGAGGATCGCCAGGCACCATCACGGACACGATCAGGATTAAGATGGAACAGGTCACTATCAAAATACGTTGATTAGAATGTTATCACTCCCGATTTGATGTTTTACTGGTTTTATCGAAATAAAAAACAAGAAATATAGAAGAAACTACTCGAAAATTTACCACGAAACAAAAATCAGCGGTATCATTCTAACATCTGTTCGCTACATATTTTCTACAGGACATCGTGTTCACGACCATATGATAATTCTAGGCGAAATATCAATAACAGCGATATTGAAGCACTCTGTAAGGATAACCAAGGTTTTGCTTATTTTTTTTGGCGCCTGAATGTCTGTGTACACGAACACACTACTAGAGTTCAATCTAACACCTACAAACAAATACTTCAAAAAGCTTACGAATCATTACTATTCGCTTCGACAGTAAACAACGTATAACATGTCTGTTATTGCAATCCTGAGTAATATATTTCTAAGAGTATAGGCGATGCCTTAAACGACCATATCACTCCCACCATGCCAACGTGTCCATTTAATGTCAGCGTATCGATCTCATGTCACTGCGGAAGTCGTGAGTGTTGTGCAAATTGCTGTTCGGTTGGAGTCGCGAATTTCGCCTGACTTACACTCAATTAGTCCAAAATAACATTGTCACCATACGCACAATAGAAAGGGTTCCAAGAAAATGTCTTACATCGCCTAAACGACCATCGACCGGCTCAAGTCAAAGAACTGTAAGTTTGTATTTCTCATTTATTAGCCAGAACCGCTACAGTCCAAGCTTTCAGTTGGAGTAGACTTAAGTGTGAAATATCTTGCTTAAGAACTATGTGAGTGAAGTAATCATGTGCTATTTGTAAAATCAATTTTATCTATACAGATCGCGACAATATCTACATCAAGGACTATTAGACATGACCGTGGCTTTAACTGTTGAAGTGCTTGTAGGCATATACGCGCGTACAGGCAGGTCGCTTTAGCAGAGTTGAGGAGGCAGTAGATTTTAGTTTCTCTCTATCATGCCTTATAACAAATAGCAATTAACCACTTCTATTTATGATACCCTTTTTCTCGCGACATAAATCAAGACAAGTTTCATTTAATTAGAACAGCTTTTGAATTTCTGGATTCATTGATGGGATGGCTGGCTATCTATGTAGCAGGTTAGTGATGAGATTTATTGGCCCCAAGTTAGACAGCAAACTTATCAACATACTGTTCGAAATCTCGAGTTATTGTTTTCTGAACATACTAAACATACTAAAACCTGGCTTGCCGTTCATAAGCAGTAGTCGGTACACGAATGTGAAACACGCCTTGATAGCACTCACTGACTTGAGTTATAGCCAAAGTGCTGCTTTGTAATTATTTTGCGAGTTGTGTTTACATCGTTGACATTTACAAGTTTCCTTGAGCAATTTTCATATATGATTTGAGAAATGAAAAGAAGAAACTGTCCGTCATTTTTAGAGGGTGATACACTACTTGAACGTAATGATCTCATCGCAGGGTCTCAGTCTGTGGTTCGGATATCAATAAAGGCGAGGAAGCAGGAATGCCATACCTTGGCGGTTCGCGAACGTGAGGAGAAACATATAAAACGTTCAAACAATTATTTTCATAATCTAGCGTTAAACACACTGAACCTGGGGTAGTACGTGTGTGAATACACGCTCTGAAGGAGGCATTTCATCTGATGGGCTAGTTTTGACAGATTTTCCGACATGCTCGATCGCAAAGCTCTGTCGTTGGTTTTATGGCAACAAGGTGCAACGTATGTAAAAAAAAGAACTTGACTCTGCGAGGGGAAGAAGATACGTTGTAAGCAAGCTAGGAGGCATATTCCATCGCCACAAATACTTCACGATACATATACTCTGAATTTAAAGACAAACAAGTCGTCTTAGACAAATAAAATATATTTAACGTAATTGCTCGTAAACAATTGAAGATCATCCCTTCCTAACACCCTCAACACAAAAAGGTGATAAAATGATGACAGGTCCCCAAGTGTTGCAAAATCAAACTACAAGTTGTATCAAGTTAGGTTCAAATACTTCACGATACATATACTCTGAGTTTAAAGACAAACAAGTCGTCTTAGACAAATAAAATATATTTAACGTAATTGCTCGTAAACAATTGAAGATCATCCCCTCTAACACCCTCAACACAAAAGGTGATAAAATGATGACAGGTCCCCAAGTGTTGCAAAATCAAACTACAAGTTGTATCAAGTTAGGTTCCTGACACAGACGTGCACCGAGCATTGAATTCGACTACTCACAACCACATCCACCACAATCTCGCTTGTATTTCCGAGGACCATCACTGGGTTATAGTAGCCAGCATCTTGCGCAAACGATTCAGTAAGTATTTGAAGTTCAACACAATATTAACGTCAGCACAAATAGGTACCCTCACACGGAGCAATATATTACCAGGAATTCCCTCATGGGTATATAGCAACAACTCTGCGACCTCAACCGCCTCAATATTAAATAATTTGTTTTATTTAATCTTTACGGTACATGAGTACAACAGATCTCACGCAACTAGAAATGGCGGGTCGTCACGATATAGGAAGCAAAATTATTCTGTTTGTTTTATGAGGTTGTGGTACTTTCGTCACAAGCACAATTCTCCTACGACTACTGTGATTGCGATAGTGTTATGTCTTAGGGTTTCAGGTTTACACCATTTTCCCACTGCACACAGATTAGTGCCTGATCGTGCGTAGATGTGTGCACGCTCATATTGATCTGTACATTCCATGTCACGTACTGAACCAACATAATATAGTATGCATGGTATATAAACATCCGAAGCAGCATATACTATTTAATCTTCACACAACTCTGGAGATGCCCGTCTACCCAATCTAACGCTACTACCTTCGAGAAGTGTTTACCTAATACAAGTCTAGCCATCTGCTGTAAGATAAACATTCGAGTAATTAACTTTTTCTCCTCCGAATATGGGGCTATATTGATTTCGCAAAGACATTTCAAAATCTACATTGTTGTTGAATGTGATGCATATCTACGAGAAAAAAACAATAACCCAACCCAAGTCCCTCTCTGATGTTGAAGAAAATAACTTGAATTAAGGTAAGTTCAGCCCTATAAGTATATACACTCTGCTAGTGCCAATTTGCAATAGATGCGATCCGTTTGACCATCGCCGCCAAGATCGTCGGTCTGCCATTCCCAATCAAACATTTACACATTTCTAAGCTCAGCACTACTGTTTATTTGCGTTCAGAAGAACACCTAGTCCGTGTTTGAGTTCATCACGTACAATCGATTGGCGGAATTATTCTAAACAATGGTCAACGCTTCATCTGCACATACATATATATATATATATATATATATATATATATATATATATATATATATATATATATATATATATATATATATATATATATATATATATATATATATATATATATATATATATATATATATATATATATATATATATATGAGAAATAATTTTTAATGTACATGGCCTACATGGGAGGAGTCACTAAATGTATACAACAAATTTTGCGGGTACGTTTTCTCTTTGCACAATCAAATTCGTTGATGTGATATTCAGTTCCCCTCTCAGGCTTATCTCATATATATATATATATATATATATATATATATATATATATATATATATATATATATATATATATATATATGTATGTATATATGTGCACATACATACAATATAATGCAATACACATACATATGTATGTATATATATATATATATAGTATTATATATATATATATATATATATATACATATATATATACATATATAATATATATATATATATATATATATATATATATATGTAAAATATGTATATATGCTAATATATATATGTATACATAATATAGCCATAATATAACATATATATATATATATATATATATATATATATATAATATATATATATATATATATATATATATATATATATATATATATATATATATATATATATATATATATATATATATATATATATATATATATATATATATATATATATATATATATATATATATATATATATATATATATATATATATATATATATATATATACTCAAAGTGGTTGTGCAACTCGTTCTAGACGTTGCTTCTACGCCGTCTCTGTGAGCTATATATGCCAGGAAATTCAGTTGCGTATGTTTAGGAAAGCAGCGATCAAAAGAGATCGCAACAGGAGAATTTGATCTAGACAGTACTGGAGTTCGGTACTGGTGTAGTACCGAACCGACTGGGATCAGTACTCTGTTGATTGACAGCTGATATGAGAGCTAGAGAATGATCGATACGTTGGAGGAGCAGAGATTGTGGGAGAGGCGTGATAGAGGATGGGATACATTGGTGAACCTCTCCGTATGTAGGTGTCGTTGTAGACCTGGAGGAGTGTTGTGGTCAACAATGGCAAGAATTCTACGACGAGAAGAATACTTAGGAAGCAACACATATTTGTGCCCGATCATTCAACTAGTAAACTCGGAGGCACAACAAATAAACTGAACATCAACTATCACTCCTTGTGTGTTGACCTCTATGATTGGTTGTACCGAGTACGTTAGTTGCCTGGATAATTAAAATCACATTACGCCCAAAAACCAATTTTTCTATTATGAGTTGGTTTAATAGTGGCACTGACAATTCATCACATCAAAGTGACAATAAGGTTATAAAGCCTTTCAAGAAACTAAATAGATACGACTTTTCTATACCAGTGGTTTAATAAGTGGGATGAGGCGAAGATCACGGAAGCATACGATATGGTCCTAAAGTCTAAGGACAGGGCTGCATCAGGCGCGGACCAGTGTGTCGCTCTACTGATGAGACAAGTGGGCCCGGAGGTTGAACATCTGTTGCGATCGAAGATCACTAACACCAATGCGTTGCTTCGGACGGAACAGAATACTATTAGGACCTTTGGTGTGCAGCGATGTTCAATGAAGGACGGAGTGTGTAGCTCCAAGCGTGGGCTAATAGACTAAAAAATTTGTTCTTTTATTTTTACATAAACAGCGTCAGGAGATGGCACAGGAGCTGTCCTTTATTGGCGTCCGTTCCATAGGGTTACAGTTGTCGTTGGACCAGACTGAAGAAGAGAAAGAGATGACTGACCTGACTACCTATGAGTCGAGCTATAGCAAAGCTCCGTTGCTACCTTCTAGTTCCCAAGATAGTGCGATTAGTTCGATGCGCCAGTCTGGGACAGGTTGCGATACTATGATAACCGGGAATGTAGAACGTTTGAAAACGATGCGACAAGCGAGGGAAGCAGCGTAAGCCGATGCCAGCAGTGAGAAGGAGAGAGGAGAAAACATCAGCGAGACGGCCAAGAAAAGGATAACGGCCAATTCCTAGAGGATCATAGAGGAGTATAGCCTAGTGGACCATGCTTTGTCGATTGATACCGAGGAGGAGATCTACCAGAACATCCAAGCAAATCGCTTTAATTTGGGCTATAGTGTACAGAAGTGGCTGGCTCCGTTGCTAAATGATCCACGGATGGAGAAACCTACGTATATTGCGGTACAGTTTCGATGTTGTGAGGTTATTGAGCAGTTTGATAAGTTAGTACTCTATATGTTCAGTACTTGTTTGGAGGGCACTGCTAGGCTAGCGTTTCGAACGATCTTTCAAGGCCTTGGGGGATATGCTGCTCTGACGTTTGTTGTCGAAGACAATTATCAAGGCATGGATACTAAAGCGGCTTGGAAGTAGGGTCGGGGTCAACACGATAGAGATAATAGGCTCAAGCGTGAAGGTTCGACTTAGTTGTCCAATTCGTATGGCAGCCGCGATCGACAATCTAGGGAGGACGACCGTGATGACCGTTTGCACTCCAGTGGACGGAGTGAGAGCAGGGGCAATTCCCGTTCGTCTAGTCGCGGTGGTTCGGTGCCACCGAATTTGAAATGTTTTCTCTGTGGAGGGAATCATTATAGAGCGGATTTTCTTATGCTCAATGGTAAGGACAAGAAGACTCTGGTTGGAGTAATAGCGTCTGCCAGCCAGTCTGCGGATCCTCAGAATCACAATTGACTCACCCGGAACTGTGGGGAGGGGCCTCCAGTCTATGGTAGGATAGGAAACACTGCTGTGTCGTTGTATTGTGATACAAGGTCGTATCCCTCTATGACACATACTCGAGTGGTGGAATGTGAAGATCTAAAGAGGGTACCGATTTTGAGAGAGGTGCTTGAGGCTTACGATAGATCGCTAAAACTTTCTCCAGCATATGGGGTGCTGGCGGTGGTAACTCTAGATGTTTATATTACTATATCTAACCACATGTGTCCGTTTACTACTGATACTATATCGTTTTATGTCATGGACATTATTCTGCTTGGGAAGGAGGCGATTCTTGGTTTCTTATCCCAACGAGATAACCTGTCAATTACAGAATGGGACCGCACCAGCGATCCTCCTTTTTTTCGTTTAGCGTCGAGTACGATGCCGGTTCCGGCGGCTACACTGGTATATACGACGCGGAGACCATATTCAATATGGAAACTATGCCCTTCCAGGAAGAGGAAATCTAGGGCAGCGAATTTTTTATTTCGCACCTGGACGCTATGGCCAAGGGCATTGGGGTCAGTGAACAAGAGTTGAAGAGTATGAAAGCACACTAGCGCAAGTGTGCATATCGGAAGGATCAGGACCACGTGTTCTCCAAGGGTCCTGGTTTCCGGATTCCTACGAGGCCTGATGCCATCCCGTCTAGGTTAGCGTGCGGTGTGGGGACTATTAGTAAAGTGCTAGTGTGCATCTAAAGTATGATGCATTCGAATGAATTTATTTATGATCTCACCCTCAGTTATATACTGATGGTGTTTGTACTAGTGTTCAACCACTTGGGTTGGCCAGGGTAAAAACTCATACGAACAGTATGAGAAACCTTTTGCAGAATATTTCAGAAATAAATATATCATATGCTCTGTTACTACACTCAGTCTCGGACCTCGGCTCTCGGCTAGCCGGTGGCCCGTGTCCTATAAATAAAATAATATGAAAAGAAGCTTCAAATTGCTCTCGGACTGACGATGCAAACCGTTATTAACGTATATAGAAATAACTCCCCCTCAATTTCACAATCAAGGGCTAAAGGCTAAAGGCTGAAAGCTGAAGGCTAAAGGCTAAAGACTAAAGGCTGAAGGCTGACTTCGGAAGGGAGTAGAGAGCAGTAAGCTGGGCAAGGAACTAGAACGGTGCATCACCTGGAAGAGCACCGATACTGATACAGGGTTAGCGTCGGATATTTTAGCGAAAAAGGTAAAAGGGGCGGCACAACGTACAGATGATTATTACCGTATGTGCCAAGCATGCGTGGGACTCAACCGATGGTTCATCCTGGATACTCCAACATGCCCAGCGAAGAAGAGTTGCGGACACATATATATAACGCTCACCGGACTATCATCACGGACAACGCCAATGGATTTAACCAATGCACGATAGATGAGCGTGACCGGTATAAGACGAAGTCTATTGCCAGCGACGGTCAGGTTTATGAGCGTGTTGGCGCGGGATTCGGGTTGTCCGTGGTTCCAGCACAGTATACACCCAGCGGAGCGAGCATAATTTTAGGTACGTGCAAGGCTTTATGTGTTTTGTCGATGACGAGGCGACGTGCACCAATAAGGGAGATGAAGGAGGATCAGTTGTGGGCATCGTCGGGTGGCCGGCCAGATATGGGATATTCAGCGCAGCGTTCTATCACAGGTAGCTTTTGTGATTCTAGGAGTAGTGGTGTTCTTCAGGAGGAGGAAGGAATTCCAGTGTTCGTCGAGAGTTGCCGCGGATGACGGATGTCCTATCGGTTGGGGAAACTGACGAGGCGGAGAGGTTGACGCCGAGAGAGTACGAGGCTGACCTACGGCACTGGAAGTCGCTCTGACATAAGGTTCTAGCAGCGATTGAGTTGGGGACCAAGTGTAATGCGACAAAGTCCCAGATAGCGGTTCCTAAGCACATTCCAAAGTTGTTTTATGGCCGCCTTTGGTACGACGGGTTCGTCACTATTACGGATGAGCGAATGCAGGGCATCGTGAGCCTGGGCTTGCCGAAGAATAAGGACGAGCTACTCACCTTTGTCTGTATGATGGCTTGGTGGAGTTGCTCTATCCCTGGGCTGAGTGGTACTCGGGTGCCCCTCATGAATCAGACGAAGGATGGTGTCAAGTTTAAAATGGATTAAGAGTGTGTCATTGCGTATGATGGGTGCATGTGGCTATTTACTAAGGACATATATCTGTACAGTCCGGAGTCGCAGGAGGAACTACATGGCTACCCTGATACCAGTGAGTACGCTGTAGGGGTTGCAGTTTCGGTGCAGAGGGGAAAGATATTGCGGAAGGGGCGGCTGAGATAGCTCATCAGAAGCGGGCCAAGAAGGGTCCGTCTTACGCGTATGACAAGGCAAAGGTAGCGTGGGGCCAGGCGTAGGATAAGCTGGTGGAGTACTTGGAGCGGGAAGGGGACTCGCTAACCGAGCAGTTGCATCGCTGGAAGACGAAGACGGAGCGCAATAAGAAGAAAGGTAAGGATTTAGCGAAAGAACTGTTAGAGGAACATCTAGCTATGGCACCTACCCTTCCCGGTTGGGGCCGGAATTTGTTGATCGAGCGCTGCAACCGGTGTTGCGTCGAATCGCGATTGGTTGGCCGTTAGAGTTGCCTGAGCCTGCGGATGCTTCGCCTATGCCAGGATATCGTTTTCGAGGGGTTGCCTGTAGCGGAGGTCGTACGGCTTACTCGCCAGAGGAAGGTCCAACGCATGAACCCGCGTTGGGTAGCAAGGGCTAAGGAGCGGTGGCCTGGGCTGGAGATAAACAAGTATAACAAGCATTTCCCGTACTATGCGTCCGACGAGTCCGGTGGTGAAACATGGGGTGGCAATTTGTATACGGTTCTGCTGGACAAGATATTCTGTTGGGCAAGTTCTCTGTGGGATGGAATAGATGCGTTTCTTACCTACTTCCAGTCGTTTGCGGTTGCGCTGCTGGCTGATGCACCTATCATAGTCCCGCCACAACACGACACGATTTTTGGGGAGAATGGCAAGCCCTGGGTCCGCCGTTATGGGGATGTTGAGAAACTACAGAAATATACGTATTTCTATAGACGTTGATAACGTTTTACATCGTCAGCCCGAGAGTAATTTGGGACTTGTTCTCAAATTAATATAAGTATAGGTGGGTCAGCCCGAGAGAACGTAAGAGTAATTTGAGACTTCTTCTCAGCGGGCCACCGGCTAGCCGAGAGCCGAGGTCCGAGACTGAGTATAGTAACAGAGAATATAATATATTTATTTCTAGGAAATATATCCGAGTGCTAACGTTTCTGCATAAGGTTTCTCATACGATCATATGAGTATTTACCCTGGCGAACCCAAGTGGCTGAACACTAGTACAAACACCATCAGTATATAACTGAGGGTGAGATCATAAATAAATTCATTCGAATGCACCATACTTTAGAAACCTTAGCACTTTACTATTAGTCCCCTACACCGCACTCTAACAGATGTTCCCTCATCGGTCTGCTTACTAGCGATTGCCATGTGCCGCTCCAATATTTGCCGCGGGCGTTTTGGAGACGATTGTGGGTTGCGTCTAAGACGTATGGGGCCCGAAATTTGATGGGGCCGACGTTACCATGTCTGGCGGTAATCACCCGGGCACAGGCTAGGGCGTCAGCTGCATCGGAGGCGGATTCCACTGATGATGACTGCTTGCATCAGCAACTTCGAGCGAGCCAGGAGAACGAGGAACAGCGTCGTATGGAGTCGGTGGCCGAGAGTTTTGCCCGCATCACGGCCGGTCGGGAGCCGACGGATGCCGAACCGCGGGAAGAAGCTGGGGATGACGGTGAAGGAGAGTTGATGCAGGCGGTGGATACGGCTCTGGAGCTGGTTGTCGAGGAGTCCCCGGTGATAGTGGATGCCAACCGGTCTCGGGTAAGTGCTGACAGTGTGGAAGCTTGTATGTTGGGTAGTTTTCTGGGACATGTGTCCCAGGGTTTGGTGGACAGTGTCCCGCCCAAGGGTACTCCTGGTTTGTTCTGGGCCAGGTTTTGCGGTCGACAGTGGCTTAGGCGCGGAACACTCTGGACATTATGATACGACGGCCAGCACAGGGCCGGTCCTCAGGGGTAATCTGTTGCGTGACGATAGTGGATGGTACAAGTGGTCCAGCCATACTGAGGCCAACATGGGGCCTGCCGTCGAGGACATTCCATGGTTGCTGTCTGAGGGAGCAGTGAGCCCTGCATGTCGTGACGTGCCTGTCGAGAACAGCATGTCCCAGGGACGTCGTTTGGGGACGGGCTCTTCGGGGATGGTACCTGAAGACAGGTCGGATGGTCTGGGAGATCCACTCGGTGTATCGAAAGAACACCTGTCAGACCAGTTTTGGCAGCAGCGGATGGCACAGCGCGAGGCAGAGGAGTGAGTGCCAGGTGGCATAGATAATGGGGTTGAAGTGCCAGAGGCTCTCGTGGATGCTCAGGAGTGGTCGGAGCAACTATTGATGGCTTTACAGTAATTCCAGCTGTTTCAGCAGTGCCACGACGAGCCGGTCGCTGACGCTTCTATGGATTCCAAGGATGTAGAACGGTTGTCTCACACTGGGGTGAGGTATGAACCACAGATCAGTCAGCCGTTTACGGTTTCAGATAGGGAGGAGTATGATGGACCGGCAGTGTCGGTTTCGTTCAAACGGGTCGAGGTGTCTCGTCTAAAACGGTCGCCTCTACGTTTGTTGCTAGGGGTTTTGGACGCGCTTGTTAAAGTTGAGGCCTGGAAGCGTGGGATTTGAGTACAGCCACGTACCTTGCTAAGCGCGGCCTGATTTTTACATTGTAGTAAGTATACGCGAGATAACTGTATCTCAACGTTCTCCCTCCTCAGGGAGGGACGTTGTTCATTTATTAGTAATTATAAACAGTAATCCTAAAATGACTGACTCTTAAATGAGTCATTAGTCATGTGCTGTAAAACCAGCAAAACCCTAAAACCCAGTTTATCAGATTATTCTGATAAACTGTAAAACTTGTAATAAAAACCTAAAATAATCAAATAAATATAAGTACTTGTATTCTGACCACAACCCCCCCAAACTGAAGCACTGAACAAAGCAGTGTGCCAGTTTCAGAGATGATAAGAATAGCATAGTACCTTATGTGCTGGCATTATCCTCGAGAGCTAGAGCATTGTGCTGGCATTTATCCTCGAGAGCTAGAGCATTGTGCTGGCATTTATCCTCGAGAGCTAGAGCATTGTGCTGGCATTTATCCTCAGAGAGCTAGAGCATTGTGCTGGCATTTTACCTCAGAGAGCTAGAGGACCCGATGTGTACGTCTCGAGCGACCCGTCGTGTTTGAATTCTTGAAGCTACTGTTCATCTGTGTCAGCATATAGGAGTTTGGCAAGTACAATATAGGACTGTATTTGTGTCGGAGAAAAACTGCCAGTGGCAGAAACCGTGCAAACCATTAACCCGCTGTTTCAAAACAATGCCCAAGGAGTTGTTTGATTGATTTCGCTGTGTTATACTCCGAAGCAAGAGTGGCTCATTTAACCTCGCGAGCTTGAGCCGCTGACGATTTTCCCTCGCGAGCTCGAGTGCTAACCGTTTATTCTCGCGAGCTCGAGTGGCTGGTTTATACTCGGGAGCTAGAGTCGCTGCTTTTTTATACTCAAGAGCTCGAGTGGCTGGTTTATACTCGGGAGCTAGAGTCGCTGCTTTTTATACTCAAGAGCTCGAGTGGCTGGTTTATACTCGGGAGCTAGAGTCGCTGCTTTTTTATACTCAAGAGCTCAGTGGCTGGTTTATACTCGGGAGCTAGAGTCGCTGCTTTTTTTATACTCAAGAGCTCGAGTGGCTGGTTTATACTCGGGAGCTAGAGTTGCTGGTTTATGCTCCAGAGCTTGAGCTCGATATCCGAGAACAAAGTTATATTGAAGATAAAGTATTAGAACTGTGCACGTTGGCGCTTACGTGTCCGTGTCTGCGAAGCTTTGTGGTAGGCCGCGATATCGTTGGCATCATCAAAAGCTTCTGCTGTTTCCCACGTTGGTTCGCCTTCTCGCCATCTCACCAGGTATTCTAATTTCCCCGTCTCATCATTCGTACGATGTGTGATATTATGGCGAAACTCAACCCCTCCTTTGGTCCATAAGTCTTTGTTAATTGGTGGGTCTGTGCGTCTATGCACTAAACGGAGGAGTTCCACCCGTACCGGTTTGGTCTTGAATTCTGGTGGGGCGGAACCATCCTTGTTCGCTAACTCGTTGCGTTGGCCGTGTCTAGCTTTGACTACATATGGTCCAAACAATGGCCGCATAGCCTTCGTTGTTCGGCCTTCTGATCGTACCATGACCACATCTCCTTCGTCGAAATGTACCAAGTCGTGAGCATGCAGGCGGTCAAATGTCGTCGTAAGCTTGCCTGTATACTTCTTGGTAATGTGGTGGAGGGTCGGCAATATAGTGTCCTGTAACTGGTCTAATCGTTGTGCCCAGGTGTCATTCGTCATCGGCTGAGAATCCGGTAACTCGTCCGTGAAATCGGCGAACGGAACATGGCTGCGGCCAAAGTACACGCTAAACGGTGCACTCTTATGGCGACGGGATATCCGAAGGTTCTGGTATAGCATCGTAAACGGAAGGCGTTCGTCCCATCGAAGGGGAACTGCCTCACAGCATTGTCGAATAGAACGTGTAATCTCCTTGTGACGTCGTTCTGCCGCGCCCAGCACTTGGGGTCGATATGGTGGAGACACCTTATGTAGCATCCCCACTTCCTGGACCAGAAGCTCCACTAACTTGTTGGTGAACTCCTTCCCCATGTCTGTTTGGATTTTACGGGGAAACCATGTTCGCCAAAAAATCTCTCTATGAGTGTCTGTGTCGTGGTTTCCTTTGTCTTGTCCGGTGTGGCTCGAAGGATAGAATAGCCTGTGGCGATGTCTAAGACGTGAAGAATATAATTGTTCTTGCGTCTGGACTCCAGTGGCATCGGGATGTAGTCCACTTGAATATGGTCCCACGGGTAGCGTGCATCGATGCTAATCATCGGGTGGAAACCTTTACGAAGTGTGTCCTGTCCCAAACATGGGCCACATTGCCGCTTAACTTCTGTGGCTAACTCAAGTGCCCCTGGCCAAATGTGACCGTTCTGACGAAGTTGTTGGACTGTGTCCGCCGCCCCATGATGTCCTTGTTCGTGTTGCGCTTGCGTGAGTTGCGTACGACGCTGTTTCTCCGCCGGACTCGCTTGTGCAAACGCCGGTTGACCCTCTGCATCTGCCAGTGCCACTGAGATTTCTCGCGCTGTGTCTAAGCACATGACATATTTTGTATGCTTTGGTTCTGCAAAACCAAGTCGCTGTGAAAACAGCGGGTCCAGTTTGAATCCATTGGGAGGACCCACCCGTGCTACTACGGTATGACCCCATGGTGTCTTCCCACATGCGTACTTAGCGTACTTGAGGAACGTGTGTGGTGTCCGTGGTACCAGCACCGGTTCTGTCTGCAATAACTGCTTGAACAGGTCGAACCATGGTGCTCTTGGTACCCATGGTAGACATACTGTGGCCCGTGCGCCGTCGGCTCGTATCTTGCGTAACATCCTGTGTATCTGTTCCCAAGGCGGGTTCATCCATCCATCGACTATCGACCAGTCGTGGGCAAACGCTCCTTCCCCATCATCCTTCGTCCAGAACCGAGGAAGCTGAGCGTTGGTTGGGTCCGCAAATACATCTATGTCATTCGGTCCAAAGTGTTGTTGCGCTTGTTCAAAGTAACTAGGGAATAACTGCCAGCCGTCGGTATACATTATTTCGAGTTCGTCCTGCTCCGCTGTCCCCTCGTGTACTCTACTTAACATGTCCGGGAGCACATTTGACTCTCCTGGTATATGCGATATGGTAAAGTTGAATGGCGCGATGATATGATGCCATCTCTGAAGCATCGGATTAAGCTTGAGCTGTGTGTTCATATATACAAGGGCCTTGTGGTCCGTGAAGACCGCAAACCGTTGCCCATCCAAGTATTCCCTGAAATGTGTCAGTCCATATACCAATGCCAGTAACTCCTTCATAGGTGTGGCGTAGTTCTGTTGCGCATGGTTCAGAGTCTTACTAAAGAACATTAAGTAATGTTTCTTACCGTTGACCCATTGGAATAGCGCTCCCCCTAAACCGTAATCGCTAGCGTCGGTTTCCAAGTTCAGAGGAATGCCGTCGACCGGAAAGTGTAACGCCACAGCATTCACCACTGCGTCTTTCATTGCCTGCCACGCCTGTGCATGTCTCTCCCTCCCAACGATCACCTATCAACTCCTTTGGTTTGAGTTTGCAAAATTCGCGCAAGGGTGCAACCGTGTTCGCGAAATTAGGCAGATGTTCGTGGAGGTAATTTGCTAAACCCAACGCCGAGGCTATATCTTTGTATCGTTGTGGTGTGGGCCAGTCGATCAGCTTGGCCTGCTTTTCATGGTCAATGTCAATGCCTTGTGCCGATACTTTCTTCCCTAGGATCATGACTTCGGAGATAGCGAAGTGGCACTTGGTAGGGTTAAGCTTAAAACTGTGGTATGTTAAGCGTTGTATCACCTTCTGCACCGTCCTAACGTGTTCGTCATAACCGTCACTGGCGATAACTATGTCATCGATATAGTGGTGAACCGGTAAGCCATCAAGTATTGTACTCAAGGTACGTTGAAACTGCTGCGTGAGTACATGAAGACCGAACGGTGCTGATGTGAACGAGTACTGATAACGTTCGTGTAAAACTAAATAAGTATTGTGAGTCTGGATGGATGGGCAGCCTGTGGTATGCAGCCGATATGTCCAGCGTCGTGTAGTACTTCTTACTCTTGAGGCGAGATATGAGTTCGTTGACCTTGGGGATCAGGAACTGGTCACCAGGAATAAGCGCGTTAACGGCACGCATGTCTAAACACACGCGTACCTTCTTGACGTTGCCTTCCGCATCGAATGTCGGTACCGCAAGGAGAGGAAGATTAACAGTCGTTGGTGTCGTTCGTTTCGTGATCACCAAATCCGTCAACCACTTCTTCACTTGTTCATCCACATAGGGGAGCCATCGATCGGATACGAAGTTACGCGCCGATCGCCGCATCTGCAACGCTTGTTCATGGGTTACTGGGATGGTTACCTCACTCCTTCCAGACGACAGCGCGCGTTGTCGGCAATTTTCGCATTGGCTTCCAAATCCTGTGCCAACCGTTCGCGTACATCGACGGGTTCCGTCGTGTTAGGTGCCTGTCGGCGTGGTATGGGTTCGAGGAGCTCTTCTAGTTCTGTGGGGTCTATTGGTGCAAGTGGCGATTGGATACCGCCTATGTATAGGTCCAAGCCTTTCAACATATCTTGCCCCACTATAACATCTATACCCGTCGGCAAGTTCATCAATTCTAATGAACCGTCGATAATTCTGGTACCGTACCTTATAGGTACCACTTCCGTCGTCCCCAGTCGAGGAGTTCGCACCGCCTTGTCAGCTAAATATATAAATGTCCCAGGTGGTGCCGGAGTTATTGGTCGGCCAAGGAGGTCTGCGGATGTCTGTGAGATACAACTTCTATTTGCTCCCGTGTCTATCAAGGCTTTGAACGTACGTCCGTTGATTTGTACTTGAATATAGACTCGGTTGTCTGACGTCAGCAACGGGTCTTGTATTGCCATCACTGCTCCAATCGTGGTAACAAATATGAAGCTCCCTATCCGACTCAGACACCCTCACCTCTCATGCATGATCGGCTACCGACTCCCACGTCTCATAGGTGTGGTTTAGTGTTGACGTCATGTGCTCGAAGTCTTCGTAAAGGATCGTGTTGATATGAATCTCTGTAGCTTCCGATGGTGGAGCCAAGTCTTCGTCCTGTGTAATCGCAATCACCTGTACTTGAGGCGTCGGACGTATTGTAACTACGTCTCTAGTCTGGGATGTATTCTGCCCCTGTCCTGCGGTTGACGTTGTGTTGTGGACGGTCTGTGTACCGATTGTACGTCCCTCAAAGGACGGTTGTTGTCGTATAGCCTTGCCCGACCCTCTGCGCTCACCGCTTGCGACGCCCTGAAATGGTGACACCGTGGGATGTGCCTGGCACCCCGCACAAGTCGTTGGTACCGTAGGTTGGGGCCGTTGAGTCCAATTCTGCGTTTGTCGTCTACTCGTCTGTAGGTTGGGGCGGCTATTGGTGTGGTCGCGACTTCCATTGGTCGTCGGGCCCTCGCGGTTGTTGCGACCCTGGAAACGTGCTGCCGTACGTTGCTGTGCATCCTGAATGTCAGGGCTCAACAGCTGTATAAGCTCGTGTGTCTCCATCAGTTGCCATTTGGGATGCAACTGTAGAGTACGTTCATACGTACGGCCGTTGAGAGCTTCTTCTAACAGTTGTACAATGCAGTGGTTCACTAAATTCTGTTGGAAGTCGGCATCTGTCTGGCACCGTTCACGTGCCCTCCTGTGGTTCTCCATGAGCTGTGTCATTTGTTCCATAAGAGGAGTGTGCATGTTCCGACTTTGGCCTTTGGCTAACTTGCGAAACGCGGGATCGACAGTGGCTTGTGTTTCGTGCGAACAGATCTGTTCGATCTGTAGTTGAGGTGTGCATGTCTTCAACCGTTCAGAGTTGTCGCGGATGTAGTCCAGCGTTGACTTCTCCGCCTTGAAGTAAGATAGTACCTTATGAAACCATGTAAGGTTCCAACTCTCGTCCAGCCCTGCGATTTGTGCGTTCTTGAACGCCTCGAGGAGAGCCCCTCTTGTGTCCCGTTCCATGATATCATGTAGGTAGTATCTGTTCGACGGCCAATCAGGCCACGTACGTGGTGAAGGTACGGGACGCTTCTCTACCGGTCGGGACTCTAATGTAGCTCGAAGTGTCTCAATCACGCCCCGAAGAGCTTCAGCTCGAGCCGTGTTATTCTCCTCGATTGCTTGGCATAGCTCGTCACTTAACTGTAGTATCCGTGCGTGTAGCGCCTGTCGCCTTTTCTCGATACTAGCCGGTGTGGGCGGAGGCACTGTTGTCTCCTTCTCTTGTCGTTTATGTGTCTGTACATATTCACTGGGCGCTTCTTTCTCGCCCCACTGACGTTGCTGTTGTTGGCGCAGGTTCGTACTTAATCGGTCCTGTCTATTCTTCACCGCCTGCTTACCTTGAGGATTCTGTCTGGCTAATACTTGTTCATGTGCGAACTCTTGAAAAGTTGGTGTGTTCTCACTGGCAGACAGAGTATCATCCTCCTCGGTTGAACTGTCCTCTGACCCTGGTGATTTGTACCCAAGTCCATAAAACGGACGCTCACAGCCTTGAATTCGGAAGGTAGGGTTGTCTTCGTCCTCTGGTACTGCCTGTACCCGTTCGTGTGCGTCAGAAGAACTCTCCCAGCGGCCGGCCCTATTGTAGTTCGTCCGGCGTTTATGCGCTGTAACCTCTGTTCGTATTTTTCAAGAGAGACTGCTGTTGTGTCATCAGCTCCGTGAGTTTCTGAGCTGACGATTGTTCCCGTGCCGTTTCCTTGTTGTTGGTACGGTTCCAGTGACGCTTCCGCTTGTTAGGTGGGAGGCGTGGTGGGTCATTACTGGGAAATAAGGCCCTGGAGTATCCCGAGACGAACGAGGGGACAGCCCTTCACTGGCTACCTGTTCACCAATAAAAGTCTGACTACTGTCCGCACGCAGGTTGGGTACTTCCTTGGTCTCACCCTCGAATATGACACATCCTCGTCAGATTGTGCAGGTCCATTTTGTTTGCTGGCTGGTGGCTGCTTGTCGTCCGCGGAAATAATGTGTGGAGCCCCAAGATGTGTCTGTTGTTGCCCCTCCAGTGCCTGACCTGAGTGCGGAGCGGAGCGTTCCGTATGGGACTGACGACGTTTAGTTCCACGTCGGTCGATATCATCTTCCTTGCGGCGCTCAGGATTCAAGAGTTGCTGTCCCACGACTTTGGCGGGGGGTAGGACATGGTTGGTGAGTTGTTTGTCAATGGAGAGCTAGAAATGTGTGCGAATGAACTGATAGAGTACTGAATATAAATATCCATTTTCTATTAAATTTCATCCTTCAAACACATAACGTCTCGACATCGATCTCCGAGGAACTCGTGGGTTCCCTCGTGACTGTTTTATTTCCTACACTAACATAAGTAGTGTGGATAGTCTATATACTCTAACACTACCAGCTGTCTTACTCTTCATCCCACAATAACATATGGTTGAGGCCTCATTAGTCGGAGCCACTTTGTTCTACTCCTCTCCAGCTCTTATTCCGGCCTAATGACGGCCTATTCACTTGGGACCCTGTTGGGAACTTCCCTCATCGCTCCTCTTTTTTTACTCTTCTTACCCGTGATGTCCTTGTCATGTGCTGTTGCGGTTGTTGGAATGCTTCTTGATCTAAGAACGATTGCTCGTTATTGCACTCCTAAACTAAGCTGCCGTCAACCACACCTTCTGTGCATACTGTTGATCCTCTCCGTTGACCTGATTTTTCTGGAAGTTCTAGTGATTGAGGTGTGTTCGCATATCATTTTCACAATTTAACCTTGTATTTACTTGCATCGTTCGTGTTATGTGCGCCCCCACCTTATATGCTCCTAATAACTCACAGGTGCTTACTTGTGTCTCTGTATGCTTCCTAATATCCCATTCTGAAAACTTTTGTAAAATAATCAGGCAGTATGCCGCTGATTCTTTGCGTCATCGTACTAACCGAGTCGGTACTAACCATGTACATCTCCCATCTCTATTACCCTACTGTGGATCCTAAAGAACTTTCTTCTAACAACTTCTTAAATACAATTTAAGCTCATTAGCTTGTAATACGATTTGTACTTGTCTCACACTGAAAACAACCTTCCTACCTGTACTCACACATGACTACTTATCTGT
>LUCW03002204.1:140000-150879 GCA_001586965.3 Sphaeroforma sirkka | reverse complement strand
GATGCATCCTGTACTGTCATATCTATGTGTATCTCTAATTTACCTAAATGATTTCACATAAATGAACCATGAAGGTCAGAAATTTCATCTATGTATATAGCCCTCTTCTCACAGCTAGATGAGCATGTGGTTTATGTACGGCAAATCAAATGACTATCTGTTCGAGCGTATACAACACAAACGTGTATCCAATAAGTTCATATGCGTATGGTCGTGTCAGCTTCTATGTGCGTGGTAGATTGCCCCCCATTGCCAATATCTCATAGTTCAATAAGTTCCAACTCGGCTTGTAACATTTTTTATTCGTCGTGTGCACAGGTGTATTTGATTCAGAAACAGACCGCTCTTATCGGGGATGACTCCAAGGAAGCGGCGATTCGTAAAACGAGAGAGGAGGGGAGGGCTCTCGCGCGACAGGTATGAATTGCCAGATCAGTTGGCGCTTGGTTGACTCGAGCGGATTACCGTTGATTCCATTGCTTATGAAATAATTGACTGTTCAGTAGATGTGCTGTAAGTCCCTATGTCTAGTTTTTAAAGGGACGTATGAACGGGTCGAACGGGTGCTTTTTTATTGGTTGAGCTGTATCTGTTCTAGCGATGTATCTGTCAGTCTTTGCCTTGGCAACCTTGTGTAATCTCACATGATATCTCACTCTCGTCTCTAATGAGCTTCCGACTTTCGTAGGAATGTTGCCGCATATGTGCGATGTATTGTCTCTAAGCGTACTGTCTCTGCTTGCACGAATACCTACCAACGAGACCGCTGGTTTAAGCATGTATATCTCCATCATCTACCCCCGCGATTGATTCATACACAGATTGGTAACGATGTAAAAGATCTCGTGCGGTCTGAGCAGTCTGCGCCCACAAATGACAATATCCGGCGAATTAAACTTGCAAAGCTCAAAACTGACTTTATGGATGTACTACGGAGGTATGAGACAGTGGAACGGGAGGCAGGTGAGAAAGAGAGGGTATGTAAATTACCACGAAAACCGGTATTGTCTTTAGTAAGGATTGGTGTAGGTGGAGGGCCAATGTATAGAGAGAGAGAGGTGTGTGTGTGGAAGGGGGGTCGATGTAAGCGACTGTTTTAATAGGTATGTGAATGCCTATGGATGGAGTGTGTAACGAGTCAGAAAGATTCTTTGGATATGTACGCAATGGGTTAAGTTGTTGTGTAGGGAGAGAGTATGTATAGCAGTGGTTATGTCTGACAGATATATATATATATATATATATATATATATATATATATATATGTATATATATATATATGTATGTATGTATGTATGTATGTATGTATGTATGTATGTGTGTATGTATGTATATATATATATATATATATGGTCAAACATTTCATTATAGAACACTTCTGTGATGAATAGCTTTGAGGATGTAGCGGAGAATATGTTGTGTTCGTGCCTATGAGGGTAGGGCGGTTGCAAGTCGATTTTTGTTTCGGCTATTTACTGCCTGCTTTTTTTGCTGATTTGGCTCTATACTCTACTAAAATTTTACTACTGAATTTTGGTATAGGCCCGAAATTAATGTTAGGGTTTTGGGGCCCAAACCCAATTTTGTTTTTGTTTTTTTTTGGAAAAAAACATATCTGGTTTGATATGTTCTGGCCTGGAGAAGGGTATAGAGTATAGGCGCCTTCCTCGAACTTTAGGGTTTTAGAAACAAAAATCGATTTGGAACCGCCTTTAAATGTATATGCCAATGTGCGGAGTATACAGGCGGCAAGCTGTAGGTGTGACTGGCAGCGAGTGAGTGCGGGGTTAATTGTATACCAGAGTGAGCGCGTGTAATGAATAGGTTAGTGGTATGTTGAACATTGCAAACAGAAAGTATCAACTGAGAGGTATGTATAAAGTAGGTAGCGGTTTACCAAAATACACGTTGTGTATTATCTGGCAAAAAGCTAACAATCGAGCACGTCTCTTTGCAGCCCAGATATCAGCGACGTACACCTGTGAGCCATATGTACATCTACTACCACGCATACAATTGGTTCTATCCACTCTCATATCCTCGCTCACTCTTCTCTATCTCTATAAGATGTATTCAGGATAGCCCGTCAATCGAAAGACATTAAGTACACCTCCTACCACGCATACAATTGGTTATATCCACTCTCATACACTCGCTCACTCTTCTCTATCTCTATAGGATGTACTCATGATAGCCCGTCAATCGCAGGACTTTGTACACCTACCACGCACACAATTGGTTATATCCACTCTCATATCCTCGCTCACTCTTCTCTATCTCTGTAGGGTGTACTCAGGTTAGCCCGTCAATCGCAAGACAGTGCAGGCAGAGACGAAATGCTGATTGACATCGATGGTGACGACGACCAGAACGATGCAGAGCCAGGAGCACTCCCATTGTCCCGGCGCGAGAGACGACGCCAAGATGTGAGTTGAGTGTGTTCAAAGACAGTGTGAGTGTGTTTGAGATGTGTGAGAGTGTATCTTGTCGACGAGGTATTGGTCCGATGTGAGATGTTTTGAATAGTATCTCACGTCTACGTCAGTGCCGCCAGAGACTGTTAGTGGTTTTTGTGACCGTAAATGAATTATATCGTTGCACCGCGTCTGATTCTCAATCTTCGACCCTCAATCTTCGACCGCAAAGACAATCATCAATAGGCTTATGGCTGTAGTAGATCCTGCGTCTAGTGAAACGTTCGGAACGTAATTTCCGGCACGTGTGATCGGCCGAATACGCATGATCAAAGCTCGAATCTGGCACTGGCGGGAAGTCATCAGTGTAAACTCGCTACATTGTGCGTACTTATTGTAGTGTACAGTTCATTGTCTCCTATCAATGTGACCCGCTCATCAATGGGAATCCGTACATCAACCCCATCGGCGAATAATCACGAGCCCTTCGATGGTGACGGTCAGTGTCTTCAGCCTAAGTACAAGTTCATGAGTCGAGTGGGTAATTCGCTTCTGAACTCGATTAAACACCGTCTGTCCAGCTTCGCTTATTTTCTAACCGTTGCCCGTTTGCAGAAGCGAAACAGTCCCGGACGACAACAACGACGAAATCCACAGACATCACAGCAACAACAACAGTATGCACCACCAGCGAGGCAAACACAACAGCAAATGCAGGCCCAAATGGAACTGGATATGCAACTAGATGACCGGATCACGTACAACGAACGAGCCATCGCTCAGCGCGAACAAGGTAACACGGACTGGCATGTACCTATCCATGCAGTCAATGCAAAATGTTTGTGTGTGCAATTGTGTTGTGTCATTGGTAGTATGCCATGTACGCAGAGGTCTTGTGCATGATTTTATGTTGTGTTGGAGAGGACTTCGGTGGCAAACTGCAAGTGACGATGTAGCGTGTCGGTATCAAACGGTAGTGACACAATGCAGCACGCTAATCTTTCTTGTCTTTATCTTTTATTGTGACTTGTGTTATGTGCCCGTTGTACCACGTTGTTCCTGGTCCTGCAGGTATCACGGAGATTGAGCAGACCATCGAAGAGGTCAACAGTCTGTTCCAGGATCTGGGTGCACTCGTGCATGAACAAGGCCACATGCTAGGTAAGTAGGCAGTTGCTGTACTTTTGCACAGATGCGTGTGCAGCGAACGTGCACAGACCGTTTGCCTAGGGTACGCTGACCTTTGTGAGCTACGACCGCGCCAGCCCACGGTGCAGCTGCCGATGTGTTTATATTCTGTGGTTGTGTGTGCTCGCTGCTTCTCAATTCGGGGACTCCATAGTGCATTCAGTGTGATTAAGACGGCTCACTTCTGGTGGGCGACCGATACCATGCTTTGGTGGGTTTCTCAGGTCGCTAGTGATCCCATATTAGCATGCTATGACGGTCAGTATACTCTACAATATATCTCCCAATACATCACTGCGTTTGTTAGTCTGGTTACGTAGGCGTGATGAATTGTGCATCCACACTTTTGTTCCAACGCGTGTACATGTCTTACAACACTGTCCGTTTTACCACCAGCGGTGTTGTGACTGCAAATTGTTCGAAAGCGGTCTGGCCTTCAGGGCCTTAGTAGAAATTAAAAAAAGTAGGATATACATATATATAGCTGGGAGTCTTTCTCCAAACCCATATCTGTGATGATTGTTGGAATAGTTGGCTCACGACCTCGTATATAACAAAAAAAAAACACCGAAAATTACCATGTGGTCTGTCCCCACTCTTACTGCTCACAATAATTAAACTAGCAACTTTATGTTCTGATCGTCAGATAATATCGAGTCGAACATCGTATCAGCGTCAGACACCGTTGAGGAGGCCCACGTGCAAGTACTCACGGCAGAGGGCTATCAGAAGTCATCACAAACGCGCATGTGCTACATGCTGTACTTCTTCCTGGCCATCCTCGGTTTGGTTGTATTGATCCTGCTGCTGACATTGGCGTAGGATACTTACTATGCCGAACTCTGCCCATCCCGCGAACCGTCGTGAAATATTAATAGGTTTGACCGAAAAATCTGAGAATAATGTTTCATGTACACTGACGCTCTGTTGTAGTGTGCATGCAATGCCAAACGATGCATCGTGTTCTTCTCTCATTGGACTACTTTACAGCAAACCTCCACAGCAACTAGCAGTAGCAACAAACTATTCACGCTCATCACAGGCGTAGCCCCAGTGGAACCAGTGCTAGAGTGAACCACAAGGGCTCCAGAAGCACGATCTTCATGTACTACCTATCGTGTTGCATCGAGTCGATGTGGCTACCCATCTTTGTGGAACAACAGAATACATATACGATGATATAGCCATTGTGTTCTGTGGAAGAACAGAATGGGTTCGTTCACAATCAATGAGTGTGCAGAGTGCCTCCTGAGCACAAGCTGCTACTGAGGCGTAGGCCCTCGTGTGGGCTGCGTTCACTAAAAGCCCAAATGTACATTCTAGGGTTTAGCATTTTGCACTGCAATCGTGATATGCTGGCTATAGACCAGTGTCAGGACTGGTAGGAATGGCTGAGGTGTTCATAGTAATTGCTGAGCGGTGTCAAGCTGTTACAGTCTTTACCCAGATGCCGTATTCCCTCTCTTTGCATGAGTGTCAAGCTAAGCTTAGCTAGGCTTAGCTAGGCTTGGACGCGCCTGAGGTATGCACGGATCACTACTGAGTTCAAATCTACTGTAGCGCAGAAGTGGGGGCGAGAACTGCTAGAGGTAGACGGAGAGGCTCGTAAATGTAGTACTTCGTACCGTACCGAGATCCGAACTTGTCGTCGTGCAGATCGAATTGGCAACAGACTCACCTGAACCATGAACCATCATGGGACGGTAGCTACACGGAGGCAACGCCGGATAGATGCACGAGAAGATGGCTTCAGATGGTGTGCTTCATAATTAGAGGTGTGAAGGCATGCGCGACATTGAATGACATCCGTCACTGCGGATTGAGCGGTGTAATACATTGATGTAACAGGCTTGCGATAGATTACACTCACTATGTGAACTGTGGTTGTGCGGATTGAGCCTAAAATACACAGCCACACTACTTCAATTTGACTTCCAAATTAGATACTCTGTGGTTAGTTCCGAAAGCCATTAAGATATATTATAGCCCATAGCAACACCATCGAGCGCCGCATAATGGTCCCTTTTCTCGGTAACCGAATTTGAAAAACAAGACTGGATATGGACTATCACAGATCCTTCAATGTCGGATTTTACCTAATGTTCAGATTGTTATTAAATCATGCTAAAATTAAGTACGCCGTGAAAAAGACACATGAGAATGAAAGTTGTTTTATCGTTCGATTGATACCGAGGTATAGTAGTTATATGACAGCTAGTCAATCGTATGTGTGCGTATGCCTTGTGGTGTAGCACTCCTAAATGAGTTGATCGGTTCTTCCCACTGTCCTCGATATTTAATAGCAATACGAACGTGCAAATCGGATATATGAATTCAGAGTAGTAATATGCGTATGCAAGATCGTAGATAAAAGGATATTCTCCAAGATCCAATTTGCATTCCACGGTTCTTCATAGTACTAGAAATAATGTCAAAACGGTCTATATGCAAATAAAGGATATATAAAATGCATCATAACTTCGAAGTGGCCGCATCGTAGTTATTCTTACTATTAAACGAGAGCATACTAAACAACACTATAGCCTATCAATGTATATAAATAGTAAATGTATGTTGGTAGCCCAATTTTGATTCTGGTATGTTTACTATTTATTGCTTAGTATATTTCAAGTGCGCTGGCTGACATCAAATTGTGGAGACGCTCCATCGGGTCCAACGCTAGCCCATGGACCGAAATTGCAAAGGCAGTTGTCGGGGTCATCTTCGGGGTATTGGTATAAGGGCAGTCCTCCGATGGTTACCACACCATCGCTGTCAACCTGTACAAACCCATCATCACGGAGTGGGCTGTCTTCGGGAACAGTGTCATCAAATGTTGGCTTGCAATCCGGTGTGGCTATAATGTATGGCCAATCGTCTCCGGTGAACATGTGCTGGCCATCGTACTTCTCGTCGGCGCACTCTGCTTCCGTGCCTTCGCATTCTAGCTCATCTGCTAGTGCATTCGAGTCTGGTCTATAAAAGTATACGCACTTGGCTGAAGGACTAGCCCTGCCTCCATCTGTGTCCTCTTCCATCGCCCCGGTAATAATTAAGGCCGGGGAGTCTGGGTTGTTTCTGGGCTCACTTCCGCCATAGCTGATGCTTTTGTCGATTGAGATGACCATCGAACTACACTCCTCACGACGGACAACACCAGCATGAGCCATCGACGAACCGCACAATAGGAGTGCCGCTGAGATTTTGCTGTATGAAAACATAGTAGCTGTTTAATATTTTGTAAAGACTCTTTGAGTTGAATATTTGAAATGCGTGAGTATGATGTAAAGTAACGAAGGGGTGTTGCTTATATAGTGTCACACAAGACTACTTTGCTACAGAAGATTCTATTGTTTCATATCAGTGAATATAAACTGATGAATATATGTGCCCTAGTACATATGCGTCAACTGAAATCTCAAACAATCACTGAAATGAGAAACGTTATTGAAATTCAGATCCCTTTGGTTTTACAAGAAAACATCAGAAAAATATCTATAAATATAAAATAACCCAATGAACACAAAGAAGGAGCATTGTATGATATTAAAGCACCAGGAGGTTGAGATCTATCTTTGTCGATGAAAGTGGTCTGATCAATTGTGAATTGTCCCCCTATATAGTATCTCAATACAAATTACAATAGCTGAATAGCATTGTAATAGATTCATAGCCACTCTACTTAAACTTGACCTCTTGAAATAGATATTCTGTGATTAGCTCTGAAAGCCACAGAAATATAATTTAGTAGCCCACAGCAAGACCATCGATCGCCATGCAATGGTTACACCTCTCGGTACCGGTAAGAGTTTGTTCTGGACGGCAAGCAGCCAATTTTCGAACAAGAATGGAGACGGACTACCACAGGTTCTTCAATGTCGGATTTTACCTAATGTTCAGATTGTTATTAAATCATGCTAAAATTAAGTACGCCGTGAAAAAGACACATGAGAATGAAAGTTGTTTTATCGTTCGATTGATACCGAGGTATAGTAGTTATATGACAGCTAGTCAATCGTATGTGTGCGTATGCCTTGTGGTGTAGCACTCCTAAATGAGTTGATCGGTTCTTCCCACTGTCCTCGATATTTAATAGCAATACGAACGTGCAAATCGGATATATGAATTCAGAGTAGTAATATGCGTATGCAAGATCGTAGATAAAAGGATATTCTCCAAGATCCAATTTGCATTCCACGGTTCTTCATAGTACTAGAAATAATGTCAAAACGGTCTATATGCAAATAAAGGATATATAAAATGCATCATAACTTCGAAGTGGCCGCATCGTAGTTATTCTTACTATTATTAAACGAGAGCATACTAAACAACACTATAGCCTATCAATGTATATAAATAGTAAATGTATGTTGGTAGCCCAATTTTGATTCTGGTATGTTTACTATTTATTGCTTAGTATATTTCAAGTGCGCTGGCTGACATCAAATTGTGGAGACGCTCCATCGGGTCCAACGCTAGCCCATGGACCGAAATTGCAAAGGCAGTTGTCGGGGTCATCTTCGGGGTATTGGTATAAGGGCAGTCCTCCGATGGTTACCACACCATCGCTGTCAACCTGTACAAACCCATCATCACGGAGTGGGCTGTCTTCGGGAACAGTGTCATCAAATGTTGGCTTGCAATCCGGTGTGGCTATAATGTATGGCCAATCGTCTCCGGTGAACATGTGCTGGCCATCGTACTTCTCGTCGGCGCACTCTGCTTCCGTGCCTTCGCATTCTAGCTCATCTGCTAGTGCATTCGAGTCTGGTCTATAAAAGTATACGCACTTGGCTGAAGGACTAGCCCTGCCTCCATCTGTGTCCTCTTCCATCGCCCCGGTAATAATTAAGGCCGGGGAGTCTGGGTTGTTTCTGGGCTCACTTCCGCCATAGCTGATGCTTTTGTCGATTGAGATGACCATCGAACTACACTCCTCACGACGGACAACACCAGCATGAGCCATCGACGAACCGCACAATAGGAGTGCCGCTGAGATTTTGCTGTATGAAAACATAGTAGCTGTTTAATATTTTGTAAAGACTCTTTGAGTTGAATATTTGAAATGCGTGAGTATGATGTAAAGTAACGAAGGGGGTGTTGCTTATATAGTGTCACACAAGACTACTTTGCTACAGAAGATTCTATTGTTTCATATCAGTGAATATAAACTGATGAATATATGTGCCCTAGTACATATGCGTCAACTGAAATCTCAAACAATCACTGAAATGAGAAACGTTATTGAAATTCAGATCCCTTTGGTTTTTACAAGAAAACATCAGAAAAATATCTATAAATATAAAATAACCCAATGAACACAAAGAAGGAGCATTGTATGATATTAAAGCACCAGGAGGTTGAGATCTATCTTTGTCGATGAAAGTGGTCTGATCAATTGTGAATTGTCCCCCTATATAGTATCTCAATACAAATTACAATAGCTGAATAGCATTGTAATAGATTCATAGCCACTCTACTTAAACTTGACCTCTTGAAATAGATATTCTGTGATTAGCTCTGAAAGCCACAGAAATATAATTTAGTAGCCCACAGCAAGACCATCGATCGCCATGCAATGGTTACACCTCTCGGTACCGGTAAGAGTTTGTTCTGGACGGCAAGCAGCCAATTTTCGAACAAGAATGGAGACGGACTACCACAGGTTCTTCAATGTCGGATTTTACCTAATGTTCAGATTGTTATTAAATCATGCTAAAATTAAGTACGCCGTGAAAAAGACACATGAGAATGAAAGTTGTTTTATCGTTCGATTGATACCGAGGTATAGTAGTTATATGACAGCTAGTCAATCGTATGTGTGCGTATGCCTTGTGGTGTAGCACTCCTAAATGAGTTGATCGGTTCTTCCCACTGTCCTCGATATTTAATAGCAATACGAACGTGCAAATCGGATATATGAATTCAGAGTAGTAATATGCGTATGCAAGATCGTAGATAAAAGGATATTCTCCAAGATCCAATTTGCATTCCACGGTTCTTCATAGTACTAGAAATAATGTCAAAACGGTCTATATGCAAATAAAGGATATATAAAATGCATCATAACTTCGAAGTGGCCGCATCGTAGTTATTCTTACTATTAAACGAGAGCATACTAAACAACACTATAGCCTATCAATGTATATAAATAGTAAATGTATGTTGGTAGCCCAATTTTGATTCTGGTATGTTTACTATTTATTGCTTAGTATATTTCAAGTGCGCTGGCTGACATCAAATTGTGGAGACGCTCCATCGGGTCCAACGCTAGCCCATGGACCGAAATTGCTAAGGCAGTTGTCGGGGTCATCTTCGGGGTATTGGTATAAGGGCAGTCCTCCGATGGTTACCACACCATCGCTGTCAACCTGTACAAACCCATCATCACGGAGTGGGCTGTCTTCGGGAACAGTGTCATCAAATGTTGGCTTGCAATCCGGTGTGGCTATAATGTATGGCCAATCGTCTCCGGTGAACATGTGCTGGCCATCGTACTTCTCGTCGGCGCACTCTGCTTCCGTGCCTTCGCATTCTAGCTCATCTGCTAGTGCATTCGAGTCTGGTCTATAAAAGTATACGCACTTGGCTGAAGGACTAGCCCTGCCTCCATCTGTGTCCTCTTCCATCGCCCCGGTAATAATTAAGGCCGGGGAGTCTGGGTTGTTTCTGGGCTCACTTCCGCCATAGCTGATGCTTTTGTCGATTGAGATGACCATCGAACTACACTCTCACGACGGACAACACCAGCATGAGCCATCGACGAACCGCACAATAGGAGTGCCGCTGAGATTTTGCTGTATGAAAACATAGTAGCTGTTTAATATTTTGTAAAGACTCTTTGAGTTGAATATTTGAAATGCGTGAGTATGATGTAAAGTAACGAAGGGGTGTTGCTTATATAGTGTCACACAAGACTACTTTGCTACAGAAGATTCTATTGTTTCATATCAGTGAATATAAACTGATGAATATATGTGCCCTAGTACATATGCGTCAACTGAAATCTCAAACAATCACTGAAATGAGAAACGTTATTGAAATTCAGATCCCTTTGGTTTTACAAGAAAACATCAGAAAAAATATCTATAAATATAAAATAACCCAATGAACACAAAGAAGGAGCATTGTATGATATTAAAGCACCAGGAGGTTGAGATCTATCTTTGTCGATGAAAGTGGTCTGATCAATTGTGAATTGTCCCCCCTATATAGTATCTCAATACAAATTACAATAGCTGAATAGCATTGTAATAGATTCATAGCCACTCTACTTA
>LUCW03002204.1:107500-137500 GCA_001586965.3 Sphaeroforma sirkka | reverse complement strand
TTCCTGCTATCAAGCCTGAAGCCGCTTCGAGACTAGAAACTTTCGATACATGACGTATGTTGGAACATGTTGAGGGGAGATACAAAGTTGTCTCATCCAGCAGTACGCACAATTTTTTCTTCGCGCTCACCTGTACCCAATAGCCCGCTACAGTCAACTGCTGTTTTCAATTCCAAACATGGAGTGGTTTCAGGGGCATTGATTCACCCATGGATAGGATAATACGTAGATGAGAATAAAATAGAGAAGATGTTCATTTAAACTCGGTACGATAATCTTGCCCATATATTGAAGACTCATCTGTTGGCTGGCCTGTGACCAATCATTCACCTTCCCCAAGCGGCGGGACAATTCCTTTTACTTACGTCCAATGGTTTCCATGGTCACGCTTGCGCGTAGCTATGAATTTGTCGCTGAAATTAGCACAGCTAAGGTGTTGATGGCATCGACACCGATTGTTCGTCATCAAGTAGCACGCGTGTGTGGTCCGGGTGCCATTGCTGATCTGAACGGCAGCTACGGCTGTTTATTCTAGGGACCCAACTTTAAACCACAACCTTTTTGTTGCTGATCGCTATGTTTCGAACCAGCACCTCCGGTTATCTGAGGAAACTGAGGTTGACCACCGCCCTGCCCCAGTCTATAGTACACTATACATCCTAAGGTATATATATCGACTGTCAAAATCGATGGATTGGTTATGTGAAACATCGCAGTCAGTGGCCGTGTGTGTGTGGCCGTGTGTAGGGTGGGGTGGGTGTGTGCTGATGACATCGAGTATGGTTGCTGAGTGCTATGCCTGTGACTGCTGTTCCGTGTGGTTATCGTCAGAGTTGGCCATCCCTCAATAGTGCTGAGTGTGGATAAGATGACACCTCTGCTCTACATTGTTTGTGGTAATCCTTTAAGTCAGCGACAACACCCATGTCTATATCTAGTCGTGTGCTCAAGAGTCGCTATACTCCTTGACTGCCCCCATTGATTCTATTAAGCAGGCAAAACATACAGTCAAGTACTAAGTTCCTATACTAAGTACCACAGCCAGGAAGAGTGTGACACTACATGATGCGGCGCTATGAGCCTCAATCTGAGCGGATAGACGCCTTTGGCGTGGCTATCCCGGCTTCTAATCCTAAATTTGGTACCTGTAGGTGACATACAACAACATAAATGAATTCTTTGCAGGAATGGAAAAGAACGGTTACAATAGCGTACTAAATTGATACTTTACCAAGCACACCAGTGGTGAGCGCATATATAATATCCACATAGCCGTCCGGACTCTTGGGACGTATGAGCTACAGCTCTCTTTGCCAACAGCGCAAGCGTAAGCGGTTACGTACAATCGCTACTCACACATACAAAATTACACCCATGTAATCCACCCAGGTAGCAACGCGACACACACAATCTACGGATCAGATTGTGATATGTATTACATATCTATACCTATGCAAGTTCCATACCTTCACCTTGTGCCACTCGAATAGAAAGAGAAAGTGGCCCTCTGACAGGCGAGCGCGAGTACATACCATTTGTTGGCGTGAGTACATACCATTTCTTGGCCGCTTGTTTTCGGTTGTATTCCCTGATGTTCCCGAGGAAGTTCTGTGCGTCGTTCTTCATATCTTCTGTCTTGTCACCGATACTTTCCAGTTTCTCACCTCGTTCTTGGAGCATCTGTGGATGAAGGAAGTGGGGGTTTATCACCAGCATATTCCAGCAGTGTGTGCTCATATATCAATTGTACTAATGCCCTCGTACCAAGTATAATATCAATATGATATCTTATGTATCTATTGATGGTAGTCTTTGAATGTACGTTAGTTTATAGTCTGAGCGGGGTCAGTACACGCCCAACACTCCAGCAGTGTGTGTGTTCATATATACACACTTGCCCGAGTATCCGTGCACAAGCACACTATGTACATACCTGTACAACTATAGGTACAACTCAGCTACCCGATATGTGCGAACATTGGGCACACGCCTGTTAAACGGATTATGCTAAACAGTAGGTACATACTTGTGCTGAACCCATTTGCATACCTGCTAAATGTATTGTACTGAACATTGGGCATATATCTGCCGAACCTAAACACTCGGCACATACCTGCTAAACATTTTACGTTGCACATCACATACACACCTGCTTGTTCTCTCGCATGGTGCCGCCAATGGTTTCGCTTTGCTGTTTGGTGTCCATCATCTTCTGCTTCGCTGTGTCTCTGTGCTCCCTCGCACCCGCAATGCGTTGCATAGCGTCACTGCCATCAGACATTGTGACTGTGACAATACAACGGATATGATATCAGACATTGTGACTGTAACAATACAACAGATATGATGTGTCCGACATTGTGACTGTGATAATACAACGGATATGGTGTGTCAGACATTGTGACTGTGTCAATACAACAGATATGGTGTGTCCGACATTGTGACTGTGATAATACAACGGATATGGTGTGTCCGACATTGTGACTGACAATACAACGGATATGGTGTGTCAGACATTGTGACTGACAATATAACAGATATGGTGAGTCAGACATTGTGGCTGTGACAATACAACGGATATGGTGTGTCCGACATTGTGACTGACAATACAACGGATATGGTGTGTCCGACATTGTGACTGACAATACAACGGATATGGTGTGTCGAGACATTGTGACTGACAATACAACAGATATGGTGAGTCAGACATTGTGGCTGTGACAATACAACGGATATGGTGTGTCCGACATTGTGACTGACAATACAACGGATATGGTGTGTCAGACATTGTGACTGTGACAATACAACGGATATGGTGTGTCAGGCATTGTGACTGTAACAATACAACGGATATGATATCAGACATTGTGACTGTAACAATACAACAGATATGATGTGTCAGACATTGTGACTGTGATAATACAACGGATATGGTGTGTCAGACATTGTGACTGTGTCAATACAACAGATATGGTGTGTCCGACATTGTGACTGTGATAATACAACGGATATGGTGTGTCAGACATTGTGACTGACAATACAACAGATATGGTGAGTCAGACATTGTGGCTGTGACAATACAACGGATATGGGGTGTCCGACATTGTGACTGACAATACAACGGATATGGTGTGTCAGACATTGTGACTGTGACAATACAACGGATATGGTGTGTGAATACTTACGCGTGTGGACATACTGTGTTCTTCACCCATCCGTGTGCACTGGGCAACTTATATATATGGAAACCAAGGTCACCCAAACGATATTGTATTCGTATTTTATTACGTGACGTATATAGAACACTGGGTGCTCGGAATGGCGCAGAAGATGGGGTCATTATAAGTCCACAAATGGACAACGACCAATCCGACCTTTCTATCTCTATCGTAACAATTTCATCATCGCTTGCCTAACTTCGACCTCTGCATATACAATACTTCCCCCCCTCTCTCATACACAGTAGAAACAGATACACTTACACTCGGTCTGATTGACACCAAACATAGTCGCTGTTCAGGCCGTAAACTTCATAGACGCTGTGCTACATGCAGGGGCAGAGAAGACTGTACGACAAGCAACACACTACGACAAAAAAATATACGACAGGCAAAGCCCAGCAAACTATTATCTCCTAACATGAACGCAAAGCAGAAGCGTTGGATACAACCGGTAATCTGTGCAAGATACACATGCGCACATAGGCACCCCAAAACCTACACAAAGCAGCACACCTGCGCTATACATAGCTCACCCCAACACGCAGAGGCTATGCTCACATACACACTAGAGTCAAGGTCACGATCCACAGCAATTGACTTTAAAATTGATATTCAAAATGATAGGGAGAACAGCTGATACACGCATACACATGCACATACACACATACACGCATACGCACACGTACATACACACACATACACGCACATACACAAAGCAGCCCTGTCCACGGACGCGTCATTTCCTCCGAAGACGGACGACAGGAAACCCCCACCGGCAGATTCACGTGGGGGCAGAAGAATGCCAGGTGTGAAAAAGCACCCTAAGCTAGCGGGCAGCCCTAGCCTGTAACAGAGAGGTGGGGTGGGTGTGTTGTTGTTAGAGAGAGGTAATGTTAGAGAGAGGTAAGGTGGGTGTATTATTGATAGAGAGAGATAAGGTGAGTGTTATTGATTGATAGAGAGAGGTGAGGTGAGTGTGTTATTGACAGAGAGAGGTGAGGTGGGCGTGTTATTGATAGAGAGGTGAGATGAATGTGTTATTGATAGAGAGGTGGGGTGAATGTGTTATTGATAGATATAGAGAGGTGAGGTGGGTGTGTTATTGATAGAGAGAGGTGAGGTGGGTGTGTTTTTTATTACAGAGAGAGCAAAGTGGGGGGTCAGGAGGGATATGGGCGGTCCGTGTGTTGTGGGTGTGAGCGTTTACTATTCGAGATGTCTTGGAATGGTGTGCTTATGATGATATGAGACACTGGTCCTCTACTTTGTGTTGACTTGGGTCCATGGACTCTATGAGTGGATAGAACGGAACAGGTTCTGACAGGAATGTGTTTAACGCCAGGGATAACAACCTATTCACAGTACTATGTCACCTATAGTTACCGACCCAAGATAACTTGAAGGAGTATTGCACTATGCTAGAGTGCAAGGTTGGATATGAGTTGCTATATTCACTTCCAGTAGATATGCGCATTGGTACACACTCAAACATATATTTATATAGCGTACATTTTTATTGTGTGTACGTATATGTGTGTACACAGGTCGAGCACACACTCTTGTACGGTTGCATACGTACATACACGCCAACTCTTAATCACGCACAGTAGCATGGGACATACACTATACGATACAATATTCAGGCATCAGGATTGGTATGCACACACTCGTGACCAATCGTATACATGCACGTGTGCGCCATTCATCGGCCTGCAAGAGATTGATGTATCAGCAGTACAATATGTGCTTATTGTTACCTGTTGACTTGGATATGTTCATTTCCACTTCAGAGATGACACTCACATATAGCCATACTCACCACTTCAGACCCGTAGTCACCACACACGTATAAGCAATAGTACATCAATAATACATAGTAGTGCACAATCGTACATGATCAGTACTATGACACTACCAGTGACACGGGGCAAGTGTGCTCTGAACGCATACCTATTTTCCGCTCTGATTATGGACCAATGTTCTACGCTGCCGGTGTGTGAAATGGCCACCAGCCTTCCGTCCGGACTGACTGAGGGAATCCTACTCAACCCTGCACCAGCAAGACATTGCAACACACAGGGTTACGTAGAGTCAGAATACACACACGCACACGCTCACTATATTACACAACACAACACCCAGGCAGGGGTGAGTATCAGACGTGAATGCTAATCAGCAACCTACACGACTACGATCTCAATCACATACACAGATTTACAAATCATAGGCGAATGCTGATCGGTGCACATACCTTTTAGCGTTGTCTGTGCGGCAGGTACGATGGGTTTGAGGTCGGGTAAGCTGACAAGCGATAGATCGCCCACATCGTCTAGCAGCACCAGCCCACAGTGTAGCACATTGCCCACTGTCTGCGTGTACAGTATACGTTACATCAACGTTAAACGGGGTAGGATGATACTACCGATAGTCTAGTATATAGGTGATTCATGGGTATATGTACGCTGCAACATAGTTATGAAGGTACCACAGTAGCGACCAATACTGACCCGCACGGTATGCCCGTTAAGCAAGCGTACACCATCACAAGTGGTCGTGAGCACGAATCAATGGGTTGTGTGACATACTACAAGTAAAAGGAAGTAACAATGACACACACTATCACAAGTGGCCATGAGCCCTAATCAATGGGTATGTGACATACTACAGGTAAAGGGAAGTAACAACGACACACACTATCACAAGTGACCATGAGCACGAATCAATGGGTTATGTGACATGCTACAAGCAAAAGGAAGAAACAATAACACACACCATCATAAAAGTGGTCATGAGCACCAATCAATGGGTTATGTGACATACTACAAGTAACAATGACACATACCATCACAGGTGGCCATGAGCCCTAATCAATGGGTTATGTGACATACTACAGGTAAAGGGAAGTAACAACGACACACACCATCACAAGTGGTCATGAGCACTAACCAATGGTTAAGTGACATACTACAAGCAAAAGGAAGTAACAATGACACACGCTATCACTAGTGGTCGTGAGCACGAATCAATGGGTTATGTGACATACTACAAGTAAAAGGAAGTAACAATGACACACACTATCACAAGTGGCCATGAGCCCTAATCAATGGGTTATGTGACATACTACAGGTAAAGGGAAGTAACAACGACACACGCTATCACAAGTGGTCGTGAGCACGAATCAATGGGTTGTGTGACATACAAGTAAAAGGAAGTAACAATGACACACACTATCACAAGTGGCCATGAACCCTAATCAATGGGTATGTGACATACTACAGGTAAAGGGAAGTAACAACGACACACGCTATCACAAGTGGTCGTGAGCACGAATCAATGGGTTGTGTGACATACTACAAGTAAAAGGAAGTAACAATGACACACACTATCACAAGTGGCCATGAACCCTAATCAATGGGTATGTGACATACTACAGGTAAAGGGAAGTAACAACGACACACACCATCACAAGTGGTCATGAGCACTAACCAATGGGTTATGTGACATACTACAGGTAAAGGGAAGTAACAACGACACACACTATCACAAGTGACCATGAGCACGAATCAATGGGTTATGTGACATACTACAAGCAAAAGGAAGAAACAATAACACACACCATCATAAGTGGTCATGAGCACCAATCAATGGGTTATGTGACATACTACAAGTAACAATGACACACACCATCACAAGTGGCCATGAGCCCTAATCAATGGGTTATGTGACATACTACAGGTAAAGGGAAGTAACAACGACACACGCTATCACAAGTGGCCATGAGCCCTAATCAATGGGTTATGTGACATACTACAGGTAAAGGGAAGTAAAAAACGACACACACTATCACAAGTGACCATGAGCACGAATCAATGGGTTATGTGACATACTACAAAGCAAAAGGAAGAAACAATAACACACACCATCATAAGTGGTCATGAGCACCAATCAATGGGTTATGTGACATACTACAAGTAACAATGACACACACCATCACAAGTGGCCATGAGCCCTAATCAATGGGTTATGTGACATACTACAGGTAAAGGGAAGTAACAACGACACACACTATCACAAGTGACCATGAGCACGAATCAATGGGTTATGTGACATGCTACAAGCAAAAGGAAGAAACAATAACACACACCATCATAAAAGTGGTCATGAGCACCAATCAATGGGTTATATAACATACTACAAGTAACAATGACACATACCATCACAGGTGGCCATGAGCCCTAATCAATGGGTTATGTGACATACTACAGGTAAAGGGAAGTAACAACGACACACACCATCACAAGTGGTCATGAGCACTAACCAATGGGTTATGTGACATACTACAAGTAAAAGGAAGTAACAATGACACACGCTATCACAAGTGGTCGTGAGCACGAATCAATGGGTTGTGTGACATACTACAAGTAAAAGGAAGTAACAATGACACACACTATCACAAGTGGCCATGAGCCCTAATCAATGGATTATGTGACATACTACAGGTAAAGGGAAGTAACAACGACACACGCTATCATAAGTGGTCGTGAGCACGAATCAATGGGTAATGTGACATACTACAAGTAAAAGGAAGTAACAATGACACACACTATCACAAGTGGCCATGAGCACGAATCAATGGGCTATGTGACATACTACAAGTAGCAGGAAGTAACAATGACAGCGTGGTGCTTCCTGCAAGAAGTTCGTCGCACTTATTTCCCGCGAAACATTGCGGGGGGATCATAAAACCTGATAGACGCTTCCGCACGAATGTATTGAATACCACTCACATACAATCGGATCAGCGCTCCAACTATACTATGCAATGCATACAACAATAAACATGGACACGCGCACTCAGCCCGGCGGTACCCAATACACGCACCTCGCCAGACGGACTGGTGAAGGGAACAGACCAGTTGATGACGGTTGCGGAGGCGATGGCCATGTTATTGGGTGTGTCGAAAGTGCTCAGGATGACATTCGCGGGTAAGCTGAGCAGCGACACTGCATGGACAAGACGGCAACGATAAAGGCAATGGCGATGAGTGTGTGCTAGCAGAGCCGTCGGACGAGGTTTGTACCGAACTACGAGGCCAAAGAACATGCACATTTGAGTTGATAGGCCGGTCGAACTCCCTGGTGGAATGCTGCCTCTCTCGCGCCCGGTAACCTACACCATGTTGCTTATAACCCCTGGCTAGCTATAACTCTGCACACATATGTGGCACAATGAGAGCCCTTACACGAGGACGTCTATGCGCACGTGAGTATGGGATGGTTATGTCGGTGCAATCGACAGCGTGCGTAGCATACAAGGAAAGCACAGTATGATATTGTCAAGGAGAAGGACCGACGAAAACGGGGCCAACAGTGTGTAGCAGCAGCCGATCATCCCCGACGAACAAAACCCGAAGGTACGAGGCGAGTGATGTGTGGGCGAGAGTGTAGCTTACACGTGTGCGTGTGTGTGTGCGAGTGAGGCGTTGCGGATGGATGTGGGTGTGAGCTTGTGAGCAGGATGGGATATACGTATGAGTGCGCACGAGTGATTGGGTTAACGCCGATATATACGTACGCATCCACTCCACCCCAGCCCAACAACCAGAATGAGGGAGCCTGTACCGGCTGTGCCTTATATGAGTGAATGATATAGATAAGGCGTCAGTCTTGTAAAACATCCTGACAAAACCCAATGCCATAGAGCGGTCGCATATTATACAACTCCGGAGCAGAGGGAGATTGAGGTTTGCGAATCGAATCTAAAATCGTAAAAGCCGAATCTGATCGGAAAACCCAATCACTTGCTCATTGAATACTAATAGCAGTCTTAAAAATAGACTATATAGCTCAATCCGTGCCAATGTGTGGACATTACTGAGATAGCGGTGTGGGTGTGTTTGGTCATACTGGATACTCAAGGACTGAAATTGCCCTGCCCAAGGACTGAAAGTGAACTGCCCTGAAAGGCGCTTGTCATGCAGTAGCAGGCCGACGAACCTCGTTGAAGTGAACGGTGTGCCACTGATCACACAACACAAGAGACTATCGAGGGTAAGGCTACAGTACGCACCATCAGCACACAAAGGAAACTCTTACCCCACACCCTAAACCCTGCACCTTGAAAATTTAAAAAAGGGCCTGTCAACATGTACATTCTGCTTCGCCACCACATTTTGGGCGACCTGAAACGATACCCTACCTGAAGACCCGGATACGGCGACGCCAAAGACGAAGGGATCGGTGTCGGATGCTGCATTCGGTGCGATGTCTATGAGCTGCACAGACGCAGAGATATCCACTGCACAGTAAAATACACAGACGGGTAAGCCTTAAGCGAGTGGGCACGTAGCGGAGTGTGAGAGACCGTGCACAGATCACTGGGTCACTGCATGCCATGGCTCATATTCGCGCCGCAAGGCAGACAAGGGGCTCTATCAGCCCGATAAGAGTTGCAACCGTAAGGATGGGATAGGAGCACAGCGCACCAAGCAAACGTGTACAAACAGTGGCGAGGTGTGATGTATGTACGTATGCTTGTTTGTATGTATGTTTGCTTGTATGTATGATAAAGTGCGAGTGCCGCTCTCCATGCGATAGTATATACAGTGTGTGCTGGGCATCCCACCTTGTCGCACGTGTTAGAACTCTACGCCACAACAACCAACAGCCAATCCAATGATCCTACCCACCGTCTGCGTCCTCGTCTTCGTCCCACTGGCATTGCGGTGATTTGATTGGGCGTCCGTCCGGGGTCAGCAGGATGATTGTATCGCCGCTTGTGGGCGTGTTGATCGGCTCGGTGTCTACTACTGGTTTGCTGTCGGACGCAGGTTTGTTCAGAGATCTGGAACTCGTTTCCAGGCTCTTCGCAGCTGCTACTATATTGTTCAGCCCTTTGGCGATGACGTTGGTATCCTTCCAGGCCTGTGCTGTTTTGCTGTGGCGATACAAACGAGGTTGTTTCAACCAGTGGTGAACAATTAAGTGCAGTTTCTATAGTTGTTGGAAACTCCAAGTTAGGGTATACATGCATTGGGGTTTAGGGTTTGCCGCTGACCTATAAAGACGAGCGTGCTATCTCTGTTGATGATGTATTCTTGAAATAGCGCGCAAGTGGCACCTCGTGGCTAGTTGGAAAAACACACAGCACGCACATCCTAAAACCCTAAACTTTAAATTACTACAACGCACATCTTTATGTAGCGCACTTCTGCATCACACCGCAAGGGTGTACGTTATGCGTAAACCTGCCGTTCCGCAGAACTTACTTCAAATGCTACATTAGACGACTCACTAACGCAGAATTGCATGTGGTTCGATGGTGTGATCGTACAACGTTACAGTATACGTATACACACCCGCCTACCTACAACCAAACACACCCACCTACCTATAGTCAAACGAGGTGAGCGTACAGAACGTGTGGGGCACTACCATGGCCAGCGCAACACCGGACATGGCTGTTGTGATAAACAGTGTGGGTGTGGGTGTGGTTAAGTCCACCTTAGCCTCCGCATCACTCGACGGTAACGGGAACATGGCGTTGAACGACAGCGACGTGATGGTGTCTGATGCCAACCGTTGGATCTTGGCCGGTGGCTGCTCTGACTGTGAGATAAGTGCGATAAGCGTGGTGTGCATATGCTATGAGGTGCTGTACGTGTGCGTAATAGTTATGTAAATGCTTCTCCGACTGTGAGAGGAGTGTGACAGGCGGGTTGTGTGCATGTGTGACTTGATTCGTCCACTCGAGTATCAGGATTAGCATGCATGCGTTACGAAGTCATATGCACATGCAGAATGGTGGCGTGTCCATGTTAAATTGTGATGCACATGTGCTGGTTCGTGGTGTAGCACGTTCCTGTCGAGCGGTGCATATGAGGTTGCGCCAGTTATCGCGAATACCTGCAAAGGTGCAATGCATGTGCGTGGACCGGGTGTGCACGTCTCACACATAAACGTGTGGCAGCCCTTTGAGCACATCACACACGCTCAGTTTCAAAGTGTACTGCAACCCACCACCAAAGGCCATTGCACCCGTGTACGATCACCCCATACGCGACAGCCACCCGCCACCCGCACCCCCAACACATGTTCCTGGCACTGTACCCCATTCACAGCCTCTCGCTCACTCACCTGCGGGTATGCCTCTCCCAATAACTGGGCCGACTGCAAGACATGCTCACACATCAACACCTCTCCCTCGGCTGTGTCTACCACACACACAGCCCCCAGGCCATTGGCCACAGCCAGTGCGGCGTACGCTGAGCTGTGAGTGGCGATGATCCCGTCTGTAAGTGGTGTGGCGTCCTCGGGCGAGTTCAGGATACCCTTGAAGTATAGCGCCAGCTGGGTGGGTGCAGAGGCATATAGTCTGTTAGGCGATATACGGGCGAAAGCGGTACATGCGGACGTATTTGGTAGTGGTTGGTACTGCGAGTGACCACGATTCTACTCAAGCTTTTGGCCAGTTATGTAGGTATGTCAGTATGTAGGTATGTAGGTATGCAGGTGTATAGGTACGTAGGAAGAGAACGGGCGCTGAAAGATCCTCTAGGCTGGCATACAACTCTACCGCGTACAACACAACGTAACTGCAACAGTACGAATCTTCAGCTGATGGAGTGACGTACTTCTACACAAGTGACAAAGGTGGTGGTTGAACGGATTGGTTATGAATGCGGATAGGTAACATGTCGTGTCATGACACTACATCGTCCGTGATCGTCGGAGCAGCGCTTGAGCACTGATTAAAGGCAAACACATTAAGGCCAACACTTTCAACCGTTTACGTTTTAGATCGCTTTGAGACCAGCGAAACTAGCTGAACTGTGGCACGTGACCACCCATGCCACTCTGTATCTGAGATAACTAAAACTCGCCACTCTCAGCTCGTTCGTATAGACCAAAACTACGCCTAAGACAGCCTAACAACCATACCAACACAGCCGAGCCACACCCCACCCCCACACAACACACACATATCACATATAGTCTGTATGTATAAGAACCTTGTCACAAACTATACCCACAAAAAGCGCACCTGGAATCCTGGGGGCATGTGGGCCTCCACTTCATATGATCGCGTGTCGGTTGCAGCGGAAGGGGTGGCCTTGACTGTGGCGGCTGAAGCCTCGGGAGCTGCGTCCGTTGGCGTGTCCATCTCGGGCTGAGTGCTGTGAATTATAGTCGCGTGAATGTTGGTCGGGTAAAGTGTGCGGTACAAAGATGGAGGCGAATATACGGATGAGCGTGGAGTGCGTATCTGTCCAATGAACTATGCTCTTGTGTATGAAACGGCTGTAGCTGGTACTAAAATAGGGGAGTATTGCTAATATCAGATGAATTGAAGTCATGACATGTCTGTATTCTGTATTTGGGGCGAACACGTGTTCAGATACGCCCTTACCATCAACCGTGGGTTTTACTTCTAACCGAGTCTTCCCACCTACCTGTTGCCCGTGTCGGCTCTGTCGCTGTCTGACATCGACTCGTCCGAATCTGTACCGGAGATTTCTACTTCGGGTGATGGTGCGGTTACCTGGCTCACTTTTTTGAACCTGTTCTTAAAGTCCACCACCGGCGCCTCTATGTCCACTTCTACCGGTGCAGGTGCAGGGGCCTCGACTGAATGGGGACGAGAGATAGGCAACGGATACGTGAGTATAATACGATGTATAACACTCAGGCACTCAGAGTGACTGTACCAATGAACTACAACTCAGACACTCAGAGTGGCTGTACTAATGAACTACTACTAACCCATTAGTTATACTCGGCACACACAAAACCCGATCATAAAACACGTGCATAAAAATATTAGTCCGCACAGTCATTATGGTCGATTCCCCCGGAAGCATAGGCCTTCAGATTTTCGAACAACCCGCAATAGTCGTGGTTCACATTCAGGTCTTATCATTCCCAATCGCTGGTACTTTATTCGCTAGTCCACACATGTCTGCACCACACCACGAAGTACTATACTGTAGTGCGTGCTGTATAGCATATCGTTAGATGACAATCCTTTCCACACCATGCGTACCACGGGAGACGTAGACTACCACACACACACACAAGGACTTACACATTCACGTCAAAAGCAACAGTGCACCCCATAAACAGATAACAGGCGAACTAAAGCCAGGATCAGATACAGCAAACTAACTAGTGTATGCCAGGCGTCGCAGTTTACGCCTAATACGATGACACACAACCTGTACATATCAGTAATTATAGTCCCCCACAACTCACACATTAAGTAAATACACATACGGTGCACTGACCCAAATATAATAGTCTCTCCACTCCCCCCCCTCAATATATTCGGCAGCGCTGATACAGTTTAAGCGAAAGGTATTGCCACCAAACCCTAAACCCACATACCCTCCGTGTCCGCATCTGATACCGACCCTTCGCTTTTCCTGAACGCACTGGGTGACCCAGGCACCTCCAATTTCGGGGCAGGTTTCGACAGCGCTACAACCTTCTCTATCGTAGTCTCACAGGGCTCATCCAGCACAGCCGACGCCACCTTGACGCTGACTGTAGCGGCCGAGAGAGCGAAAGAAAGCAGCAGCACCTCACCGCTGTTGCAGACCAGCACCTGCGTGTTGGTGTGATATGTGGCGTGTGGGTGTGTAGGTGTGACAAACAGTGTACATGCGTACTTTACCGGATGTAGCAAGACAGCTACGTATGAGCAAACCACTCGTGCTACTAGCGACTGCATGCATGTAGTCGCACCAATGTAGGTTGAGGGTGAATGACGACACCAGCCCTACTCCGTTATGTCCAAATCCAACTTGACGGCGAGGATGGGGATGTGAGTTTAACTATAGGCCTGCATCATGCTCTACCGGGTACATAAAGACGGTTCTGTGTGGGTGGTACACTCGTAGTAGTCGAGATTGCACCAAGTCAATTCAAAGAACATTGTACGAAATATCAACCACATCTCCGCACCACTGCAGCCCACCATACCGTGGGCGTGAGGATGGGAGTGCTTGCACACGCTATAATACACACAAGCACTACCAGGTGTGGGTCATACACTCGCGTCAGTCATGTTTACGTGGACGCACACCCGGCCGTATACAGGCCACCGCTGCAACCGAGCCGTCACAGTCACGAACATATGTAACCGAGCCCTCTCAAACATACCATGTGTCTATTCTTGGGCTGTAGTTCCACACTCTTGATGCCACAGTCCGCGGGTGGGGGCAGGTTGGCGTGTCCACACAGGACCACCACCGACACCACACACACCAGAGTGACGGAGAGCGCAGAGCTGATGTCGTAGATCTTCACAATGCCGTTGTTGTGACCCACAACGGCTATGTCCAGCGATGCGTGACTGGGTTTGGGGGCTCTCTGGCCGCCTCGTATGGGCCATGACTTGCTGATGGTGTCTATGCACTGCAGGAATAAGCGACCATCAGGTCAACGGTCAACGGTGCGGTGGATGAGTATACGTGCATATTGCTTCGTGCGCGCGAATAGTGTCATTTCTAGAAGAGACGAGGCTTCGCCAGCTCCAGCATGCACTGGCGGTACTACGATCCGACAGAGCCCATGTCCACGTTTCGAAGAGATCCTAGTACTCGTGCTCTATAGCCCGATATATGCAATACGTGGATAGGGCTTTAGATTGCTTCATCTGATACGACAGAGACCTTGATCACAGATGCGTGCATGTTGGTGATCGCTGGTGCAATCCAAAATGCCACAGATACCAAACCAGATTGCATACCTGTTTCTTGCCTAGGAGTCGCAGTGTGTTCATCAACGTCTGATCGATATCCCAGCAGACCTACGCACAACCCAACGCAGATAGAGCATTGTCAGATCTTTGCTATTGATAATAATAAAGGATACATCCCGTCGCGATGGCATAACGGAACAAAGCTTTCATCGGCAGGAAACAGAAATGAACTCTTATCTGGATTGACAATCAATGGGGTGTACATACAATCACAACGATAACTGTCCATAGCCCTCTCTCAACACATTGCAAAAAAAGAATCAAACACATTGGGTGAAGTGAGCTCTGACATTACCATTGCCCGTGCCCAAATTATCGTCCCGACCAATTGCTGCTAACACCAGCACACAATCACCCTATAAGGCAGCAATACCACACAGAGACTGTTTTCACCATATATGGATACATAGGCTGGAGTCAGTATATCTTTATGGTTAATGTCACGCGTGGGTGACACACGCAGACCTGAGTACAGATTTTGAGGCGCAGAGATTGGATGTCCAGGTGCAATTTGTGCCTCAAATATACGGCGTCGTGTATGTGTAGATCTAGCTACTATTTGGCGACTCCCCTTAGATGCGATGTAGAGCACTTTTGGGTGCACGAGTGGTCCTAGAGCACACTTTTGGGAGCACGAGTGGTCCTAAAAGCACACTATTGGGTGCATGAGTGGTCCAGTGCACAGTACACCTTGTCTATACTCCGTAGATATGTTACAATAGCAACTCCCATGTTAGCTCCCAAACACCCACCAAATGCTCTCACACACACAGCACCGCGCAGCTACAACTTACGAACGTATGAGATACATAAGCTCGGCCGCATACCTGGTAGGTTGTCACAACAGACCGAGCCAATTGTGTACAGTAGGGTGCCTGCAGCACCTGAATGGGCGACTGTAGCTCCAGCGCAACCAGTTCGTTGGGGAAGCACAGCAGCAGACACGGTACTGCAGCCGCGTCTTGAGCCCAGGGAGAATCTGTGAGGTCAGGACGACATTGATTGGGTGAGTGAGTGTGTACGTTTGTGCGTGTGTACGTTTGTGTGTGTGTACGTTTGTGCGTATGTACGTTTGTGTGTGTGTGTGTGAGTGTAAGTGTGAGGGAGGGGGGGGGGGGGCAGATAGACTGAAGTGGGGATCTTGAGCGATTGATGTCCCTGTTGTGCTTAACCGTGCCCGAACGTGTACCGATATCCGGCAGTGCAATATGCATAGCAACACACCTTTAGAGTATGTAGCAACACACCTTTACACAAACAGAATCCGACGACTTTTTTCTCAAAGGCCATAGAGTTTCGCTTGTCTCCCTTGCGCACTATGGTGATATTCGAGTAGGTCTTGTTCTGTGGGCTGCCGCCCTGGTACACCAGAATGGGCTGGTGGTCGGAGTTTGTCCACTCCATCCGCTGTACGGAACAATGCGTCAATCAATTTGAATTTTTGGAACTGACTTCCTAATTTATCAGCTCCGGCGGTACACGTAGTCTCGCGAAACCGGCTCGCCGCGAGTGCTATATATATATTCCAGATGCCCTGGGTGATATCTTGTGTCGTAGTGAACTCACTGGTGGTCTAGAGATGGCATGTACTTGCACCAAGTGCCACCGAAGCACTCAGAAAGGCCAAAATCATCACAACCGTATGTACAAAAAGTTCCCAATCTACGTCTGCAATAACAACAATCTCGTATCACATCCAGACCACATCCAGACCACCTCCTACGGCCATGCGCAAACAAAGACATACGCGGTTCTTCCTGACCAACCACACCACCGGTCGCGTATACATAGACACATACTTCCACTGGCTAATACTGTTACGCGGTTCTTCTTGACCAACCACACCACCTGTCGCGTATACATAAACACATACTTCCACTGGCTAATACTGCTACGCGGTTCTTCTTGACCAACCACATCACCGGTCGCGTATACATAGACACATACTTCCACTGGCTGATACCGCTGCCCTGGGCTGCCAGCATTGAGCGTATGATTTCTTTCGCTCTGCTGTTCGGGTTCGAGTTTGTTGTTGGCCCAAGACAGCCTCGTGCCGTCCTCGAAGCCTACGAGAAACCGATTATCAAGCGGGTGCCAGCTCAGCGAACGTACGGTCTTGTGTTTGTACCTGTGTGTGCACCGAATGAATGTGGGTGGGTGGCAATAGGTTCAAAAACTGCAAACGAATCACTGAATTAAAAGAATCATCAGATGATATATCGGATCAGGAGAGTAGTTGAGCCCAGAATCCACAGTGAAGCCTTAGAGGTACATTTCGTGAGCCTAGATACGTGCCGTACCATCCCATTTGTATCAGTATGCAAAACCCTGTACCAATACCAGTCCCTCACGTTCGCTCATGAAAATTTAGAAACACTTACTTTGCGGAGACAAAGGTGTAATACAAGGCCATCCGACATCATCCCACACAGACATCTACTTTGCGGAGAAATATGTAAAATGGAAGATAATCAGACATCATCCCACACAGACACCTACTTTGCAGAGGCACACGTAAAATGGAAGACAATCAGGCCTCCCATACAGAGGGCGTCACTTACACTGCCAGCAATGTCGTGACTTTCTTCTTAATACAGTAGACGCAGACGTTGCCTTCACTGTGCGCAATAAGTAACCTCGTCGGCAGCGTTGGTGATTCTGATGGGAGAGATTGGGACAAGCCTGTGAGTACTTGATCACACAGGAGACAGCACAATAGCCACGTGTCGAATCAGTGAAGCACGTGCGTGTATACGATATACAGAGGGAACGTTGGGCGTACTGTGCTAACCAATGTCACTCTGCTGTGCGATACAATCTCGACATTTGATATCAGCACCCATTTAATGTCCCTCCACCATCCCCCAGTGTGTGCGTGTGAATTGTGTGCGTGTATGGCGTGTAAGCACGTTTTGTATACATTGCAGTCGGATCTCGACAAGAATATGATTGTAAGGTATTAAACCACACACATTGTTTGTCAGTGTGCGTCGGCTTGGGGGCGTGTGCGTGCGTGGTCGGAACGAGCCTGAGCGAGTGTAAATACTAAGCAACGGTCTCTTCTTCTTTAATAAAACCGTGTACAGCCATACTTCAAGGCCTTAGACGCCGTACATCAACTAACTAAGCTAGCAGAGACGCACCTTTGATCGCCACAATCTTTCCAGGGTGTGATTTGTTGCTTGGGGCTGTGAAGTGGTTCCAGTATATCTGATCCTTGGCCTGGCGCACCCCTTGTGCATTACCTGTGAGTGTGATGACGTTTCCTTTCGTCGTGCCAAGGTAAAGCCAGAAAGCCTGGTAGATGTAATTGTGGTTATATAGTGCACATGAGAAAGCGTGGGAAGGCAATGAGATAGTAGAAGAGTCAACAGAACTTGTGCCTCCTGGGTGGTACACATCGGGTCTTACAATTGGGTGATCATGAGCTCAGAACACACAGAAGACTGCCATACACTGTCACAAGTAGATTTGAAGAAGGCAGAAAGGTTCATAAAAATGAGCATCAAAGCCACGAAATGACATATATATGAATATACGAATCGATGGAGCCGGATTTGCACACAAACCGAAGTTTCAGATTCGAGTGCCTACAAGTGTATGTACACTGCGCATTGATACATAACTGCTTATATGCAAAATAGCGTCCATCCTAACACATACCGTATCATCTTCCGACATCGAGGCCATTTCTGAGGCGCTCACTTCGGTGCCGATAGAATGAGTCACTGTGATCTTTAGCCCGCCCGAGTGATAGTCGATGTAGTATAATTGGTTGGCGTCTGTAATGACTATGAGGTAGCCCTACGAACGTTTTTAACGCGAGTGAAATGACGATAAGTAAATGGTAGATAGAACACATATGAAGAACGGATTAACAGAATTACACATCGCGGACATCTGCGTTGACCTGTGAGAACAATCTCCGTTTCTACTGAGGTTGTAGTACTGGCCCCCGACTAAAAAGCACAGTAGACTGAGATGATTAGAGCCGCCTGAGTATTGTAATTCATTCAGCTTGAAACACGGACTACTGCATGTCGTACTTACCTGGTTGATCACAAAATGCATGAACTTGACGCATTGGCGTTCAGGGATATTGATTTTCATCTCTAAGCCAGGTTGTCCATACATGTGCACAATGCCTTTCGTAGTCCCCATTGCCACCAAACTCTGAACGGGATCGAAGGCCATTACGCTGGCTGTGCCGACCCAGCCAGCGGAAAACGTCTATATAGCGTAGTGGGCACGAAAAGGAAGTAATTCAAAATAGTATGCAAAGATCATAGAATCAAGAACATCTCCGCGAGACATACTAGACAAATATGTGATCAGATCTACATGACATCGACAATGAAACTGAGTGCCAACGAATCCGTGGCAATATAATCGATATGATGTATCAATATATATATATATATATATGTGTGTGTGTGTGTGTGTATAAATATATATCTATATATGAATATTTATATACAGATATATATATATATATATATACTGTATATAAGTACCTGTTACATGTTGTATATATATATATATATATATATATATATATATATATATATATATATATATACATATATATATATGCATGCAAATGTATGAACATACATATATATATATATATATATATATATGTATTACTATGTATTATATATGTATGTAATATGTATATACATATATGTAATACATGTGTTGTGATGATGTGTATGTATGTATATATATATATATACATATATATAATATTATGCATATATTATATGTATATTATTATACATTTATATATATTTATATATATATATATATATTATATATATATATATATATATTATATATTATACATATATTTATATATATATATATATATATATATATATATATATATATATATATATTACATGATATGATGTGTGATGATGTGTCTGTGTGTGTGTGTGTGTATGTGTGTGTTGTGTGTGTGTGTGGTTAATGTGTGTAACCTTTGTGTGTGGGTAAATGTGTGTGTAAATGTGCGTGCGTAAATGTGTATGTTTATGTGTACAGGCGTATGTGTATACATATAAAACGCACCTTATACAAGAGCGGGAAATTGGTGCACGTTTGTATACGATGTGCATGCGCATGTATCTGTACATCTCTATTTATCGATAACAAGTATTTTTTTTGCACTTCACTGTGTTCATAGTTTCCTCTCGTAGTCGCCCAAAACACATTTTCAGCAACAGAAAACTTGTTTGTGCTACAGGGCCTTGGACACCTGCGCAAATAACTCACTTTTCGCATGGCGACGGAATCAGCTCGTAAACTGTTAGCCGCGAACTGTTTCAGCTGCTTCTGTGTCTCTTCGTCACCTTTTTTATGTACAAAGGGTTTTGTACTGGGTAATTTAATAGACGTTTTAGTGGAAGATCTCCTGGAAGACTTGTCCATTTTAGGCGAAGATCTGGGCTTAGACTCGAAGTCCTTGATACCGTCTTTAACATCTTTGACTCCATGAGTCAAGGCATCGCCGACTTTCTTGAAGAAAGACATTGCGCTTTCGAATGTTTGAGGCAATCTTGATTGTGTTGTTGTATGTCGTTCAGATGTGTCCGTTTACACTTACTATACGCTTGCATTCGTGATGTTCGCCTGCAGCACTTTATTGTGTACCATGTAGTACTGCCATATCAATGATATCATATGTCGAATTTGTTTTCCTATATTAGAAATATTAAATATTATAAATATTTGTGAGAGAAAAGTTTTCTTTGGTCGTTCTTTCCACTTTCGGAGAGTTTGTCTGTCTATTTGACTGTTGTATTTATTTATTTCCTGACCAGGTAAACGACATCATCTTTTTACTTTATATATAAATAATACCTAAAAACGACATGGTAGCTAAATATTTAACATGTCGGTCAGTAACCTATGGTCGCTTATTGTTCCTTACTGGCATATCTTCGCTCTGAGTTCTCTGAGACTGACTATCTTACCAACAGTGTGTACTGAGTCGGACACCTTCGAATATCGGCTAGCTATGTGTACTGTTTTGTGTTGTTTACCGACCAGGCTGTGTGTATAAATAACTATACAAGAAATTCAACTATACAACTATATGCGAGTTTTCCAAGCATTTCAACAAAGGAACCTCTCCACTAGTAATAGTAGTAGTAGTAGAGGCTATTTAGTGGAGAGTTGTATATAAAGCCAGTCTGCCAGTTCAACTGCCACAAAGTATATATGTATATAAACGACCATGTCGTTTATTCATTATTCTAGTATGTACAATACTGTCGTTTATTTCCCAAAAATTCTGACCTCGTCGATGTCGTTTACCTAGTCAGTTTACATTATTCACTCCTATTTATGTATTTATGTACTTACATACATATAGTACATAAATAAATAAATATATATATATATATATATATATATATATATATATATATATATATATATATATATATATATATATATATATATATATATATATATATATATATATATATATATATATATATATTTAAAAACACGAGTTCTTGGTCCAATCAGAACTGGGTTTTCGTCACAAAAAAATACTATTTATTTATTTATTGGTTTGTTTTGTTTCTTTTTGATTGTTTTATAAAAAAATATATAAAAAAACACAAAAGGAGAAAAAAAAATATTCTTAAAAAAAACTCCCTTTTTCTATAAAATAAATATTTATGAATATGTATTTTTTTTTTTAAATCGTCAGCTCAGAATTGACTTGAAGTTGTAGTGAAAGTGCTCATTTATTTTGAAAACAAAACATAACGATACTTTTTTTTTTAAACAAATCTTTATATAAAGAGTATAGAGTAAATTTCGATGTTTTCAGACGGGTCACAGACTCGAGACCCGAGAGGTCAACTTTTGAACTTCCTCAAGCAGAGAGGGTATAAAATAAACGGTCAAACCAATAAATAAATAAAACAACCGGTCAATGAAAACAAAAGATATATTTATATGACCTTTGATACAAAAAGGTGGGTGTATTTTTGACTGCCCAAATATTGCTATTCTCACAATTAGTCTTAACCCAGCGATCTGATAGCGTACAGATCATTGATTAAATATACACCATTACAATTAGCAGGTATTTCATACAATCATAAATATATATTATAAGCATGATGTATTTATGTATTTAGAACGTTTTCGTATTTAGTATCAAATATTTACCCCTAACTTATTTACTGGTGTGGCTACTGGCGGCTGGGGGATATAGTTTAAATATATATATATATATATATATATATATATATATATATATATATATATATATATATATATATATATATATATATATATATATATATATATATTATAATTATAGGTAAATGTATTTAAAAAAAAATACAGTCGAGCCTCTTTATATGTCCAGCTTATGTGCGTGTCTACCTCTTTATATGTCCAGTTTTTATTTGGGCCGACCCATATGTGAGTCAGGCCCTTTTGTGGGCCGGTTCATCAGCCTGCCCCTCCTCGGGTTTCAATCCTCAGTGAGACTCGTCGCAGAGACTCGGACTTGAGATTCGGCACTTCTGAAGTCTGAGCCCTTTCTCTCGTCTATTTTTACTACTAATATTTATGTATGTACCTGTTTGTGTAAAACTATTCACAACATTTTTAGTTAAGCTTGTAGTAATGTCTAATTTTTAAAAAGGTACAAACATTCCTATTTATTAATTTCTGATGCGAAACACTTTTATTGGCAACCGTTGTTGTGTGAAAGAATCCACGATCACGCAACCAACGTCAAGTGCACACAAGTGTGCTGGTTAAACGCAATATGCATGCAATTCATGTCGTGCACACTGGCGAAGGCTATGGCTCAATGGGGTACTGCTTGTCTACAGATAAATGTCAGGCACTAGATTATCGTGGTGATTGTTTGTTCTACAATGACTCACCGACTAAGCCAGACAACTCGACACCAACTGCATCTGCAGCGATCGAGCCAGAGACTACTGAATAATGAGACTGCTTTTGGTAGCTCCGTATCTGTCCCACAAATCAGTCCCTGAACCTGGTAGGGTGATCCTGACCCAGGCGTGTCTACCAATTTTTTTGCTCAAAACAGGAACTGAACATATAAAGAGGTGTACATACATAGGTATATTGTTTTTTGTTTTTTTTCATTGTAGTACATATGTACGGTAAATATTTAAATACTCATTCTCGCTGCAACTCGCACTGTCGCATATATATATATATATATATATATATATATATATATATATATATATATATATATATATATATATATATATATATATATATATATATGTATATATATATATGTATATATATATGTATATATATATATATAATAATTAAATACACTCAGAGTTCACTGTATTTATGTCCGATGAAACCACGGCAACATTATGACTATTGGCCAATAATATCTATCACTTTTTTTTAGGATAAAACCCTAGGGAAATATTTAAATAATAGAGATGTCCAGACTCCAGAGATGTTTGAATAAATATAAATAGTTTTTACATATGTAGCCTACTGAAAAAGCAGTTGAGACTTAAAACATTTTCTACGCTATTTAAATACTACGACGCTCATAGTAGCATTATATTGAAAGCTTTACATTCTAGCTTTGATATTTGCTTGGCATCCAGTTCGTTCAAACCAGGAGTATCCAAGCGATGTTTGAATGGATAGAGGATTTCAAATCTAGGGTCACTTCAAAGACATCAGGTCTTCTCTATGTCGATAACGAGTGCAGGTTCGTTCTATTGTACAAATATTCTCGATTTTAAGGTTTGAAATCAGTTCGCTCGTAAAATAATGATGGAATTAATCAACCGTGTAAGTAAAAGGTCTTTGTATGTCAAGGGCAAACATGACTATGTAGCCGAAAAATTATCTTTAGAGCCGTTCAATACTATATATATTTATATATATATATGTATATATGTGTGTGTGTGAGAGAGAGAGAGTGTGTGTGTGTGAATTTAGTATAAAAATACCGCATACATAAATATATATATATATATATATATATATATATATATATATATATATATATATATATATATATATATATATATATATATATATATATATATATATATATATATATATATATATATATATATATATATATATATATATAAATATATATGTTTATGTTTATGTTTATGTATATATATATATATATATATGTGTGTGTGTGTATGTATATTATTTATTATTAATATATTATAATTATATATATACATATATATATATATATATATATAACGAGCAGGAGCTTCAAAATGCCAATTGATATCGACTGGCATCGATAGTGCATTTTTTGTTCCTAATATGAGTTTGTATATAATTGTATGTATGGGTATATATATTTGATATCAGGTTTGGGTTCAAGAGTTTTTGTCCGTATCATATCTTCAAGGGTCACTCCAGATAATTATCTAGATTCAGCGATATTTAGCTAATTATTAAGTTATGGAAGCACATGAGCAAACACATATGTAAAAATGCCCGCTTTAATCAGTTGGCCTACAATAGTTTTTGTTCAATTTCCCAAAACGAAGTACAGCTCTGACAGAAATAAAGATTGGTGTGTGTTCAAATGATACAGACATGGAAGCATACATTCGATTGCTAGTTGAGCCTTGAAGCCGTTCATAATTGTACGTATATATTTATATATATTAAGTAAGATATACAATGATTTTCTCTATGTACACACTGTTCAGCAAAGAAATTAAGACCCTTTAGACCCTCTTACCTTCCATAAGCTTAATATCAAAATCAAATCTAGATTATATTGTTAGATTTGTGTCAAATTGTGCTTACCGCAACAGTGCAGAGCAGCATGTATGGATTGGCTGCTATGAGCAAAGAGCAGACACCCTTTGTGTACTTCGAAGAAAGGAAACCACTCCTCGATCAGATGGGTAATCGTGATAGAATCTTTGGCATTTCCGCTTAGAGATGAGAATTTAATCTTCGCACTCTGAAGTTAGTAAACCATATGCGTGCACATGACGGCAAATTTGGTTGATGTTTGCTTACAACATGGTAACCAATTCATATGTTAAGTTCAGGTTGCAACTGCAGTTCTGGTCTGAGTCATATGCATGTAAAAACAATATACCGGCTAAAAAGGCTGTGCGTGCTGCCTCGCTCACAGTGTAACATCTGTCACTCTATATTCCCAGCTTCAGTGATTTTGATCTCGGTGGTGAGGGGAGTGAAGAAGATTTGAGAGAGGATGTTCTGTTCGAGATAGACTCTGATTTGGTATGTATTGTGTACGGCTGACTTCATGCAATTGCCTGAGCGATGTTCGAGCATACATCGCAATCCGACTTGGTAGATCATTGGAATAAAGTTTGTTATATAGTGTTCTTGGGAAAGCTGGGAGACCACCTGCTTTGTGCCGGTGAAAAACTATTAGTTGGTAGATAGCTGAATGTCACTTTGGTTATCTCGACGACAACTCGATGTGTCAAACATATTTAACATGGCAAACTTACCTTCCGAGACTCATTGATATTTGTTTCTATTCGGGGAATTTTTAATTGCCCAATTCATCACATCACCGGCCACACGCCCACTTCGACAGGTTAAAAACACTGACGACGACGACTTGGCGGAGTATTCACCTGTGCCAACATGGGCGTATTGTATAGCAGCAATCATGCTCGTAGGCGGTATACTTTCGGCGGGTATGCTGATCACCGGCACTGGCTCTGTGCGCGATGCTACGGCCAATATCATGCATGTACACGAGTATGTGCTACTCAGACTTTTCTATTTGTATTGTCCATGTCGAAAAGGTGACGATTGAGGCGACTAACACATCACCGTGCTCGTTGTTGTTCTACTATTGTGGTTTTCTGCAACACCTGTCGTTGCATGTTCGCGAGTTTTTGGTAAAATTGCTAATCGCACAATGATTGAGTCACATAGCATAGTTAAACAGATCACTACTTCTCATTCATTATATGCAGCGTTCACAAGACATCCGGCGATGTCGATGCTACAACATTTGCAGATGGGGCGGCCAAGCACGTGGTCTTATTTTTGGGTAAGTGCATTACATGCATTGAGAATTATTCCGTTTATTACATGCACACTTGAAAGTCATAGTCTGACATGATCTAAATTGCGTTTGGGACGGTGATTACGCCGCGCACTAGCAACGATCTGTCGCCTACTATTAACTTCACGTTCTTGGTTGTTTATGTTCCGGATCAATCTTCTCTCGAGTGGTCAAATAAAACTCTCTATTTTTGTATAAGTAATACGTTCTATATGATGTGCTGTGACCAATGTTATTGCGTTCGAGGGAATCGGCAAGAATCCATGCGTTGCAAATCCTATATCGTATATATTCAGCGATGTTGACTTGAACCTGTATCCTCGTGAATATAGGAGACTACAATGATCGGTACGCAGTTAAGGAGTTCTGTGGCAAAGTGATGAAGAGGCGGATGCAGGTGTGTGGACTATTCGCAGCCTGTGTTTATGACCGTGAACTGTTTTGCACTACGAATCTAAAAATAGCAACCTCATTTACAAGTGCGGGCTTATATATATATATATATATATATATATATATATAGTGCGGGCTTATATATATATATAATACAATGCGACATGCTCAAATAATACGATCAAATGTAGCCCAATGGTTGTTTTACGCCTGTCTGTGATATTATATTGTAGATCTAGCAGACAGATGTATTTTCCAGTGTAATATTGTTTCAATTTCGGCTTGACCAGCTATGTACAAGTATTGACCACCTACAATCTGTATTTACTTTACGCATTCAGAGTCAGAAACACATACAGAAGGCTCTAAAGCGAGAGTATAAAGAAGCTCGAGAGGATATCGTGGACAGTCACAAACAGAGCAGCGCGTATATTCCCGATGTCGATTTCTTGTCTTCTATACAGTATGTGCAACAACTTTGTCCCACCGTATATACGCCGCTAAATAATAGCTGCTTACAGGGATTCACAGCCACAGTACATGAAACCGCAATCCTCTGCACATTCCACCAGAGCCGCAGTTACGAGTATTTCGAGCTTTTGATGAGGCACGCGTTTTCAATGTTCTGAACTGGGTGCTTTCAAATACTTTTCGGTTGATGAAAACATGTCTTGACAATAAGAATTCAATTTTGCCTAAGTTTATCGAGCTAGTTCCCAACTCGCAGATTTCATTGTCAAGTTTTGAATAGTCAGGAATCTAAACAGGGTAAGATTAACAGTGTTAGTATACGAATGTATTGCACTAGTAGTGACTGTGCAGTAACTAGGGCAAAGTTTTTGCTATAAAATCAGACAACCCAATCACAGTGGATGCGATCAAACCGCTTACAGCACGGAATAAACATGTCGTCAGAACAGACTTTAAAATTGATGGTTTTTCTTTTTTAGGTTGGACTATTGTGACAATAACTTTGCCGTGATCGCATCGGTGATGAACAAGTACGGGATGTCACCGACGGGCCCTTGGTACGGCTCAAGGGCTGAGAATATGCTCAAACTTCCAGCCCCGAACTCTGCGGCGCAGGCTTATGCACTTCTTATTGGCCCTGCGATAAAAGCTCTCGAGGTGGGTAGCACTTGCACAGTACGACAAGAACATAGCCTTTATCATTTCTACTACATCTGTTCCTTGCGCCATGTGGACGTTATCAGACCATAGTCATAGTAAACTACACAAGCGAGCGTTCATTCACAGGGTGAGACATTTTGATCTCTAAACACACTATATGTCACCTTCAAATCGGTATCACAGAGATTGAGAGGTAACGTATACACGGTGTGGATGTCTCAGTAGCGGGATGTACAGCACATATATGAAGCTTGACACTCACAGAACACTCCTATTCCTTATCTCTACCAGACGCTGACAGGAAATCGCGTATCACACGTGGTAGCAACTTCGAATTACTACGATATTGGGCGCACGTTCGTGTGGGAGTCTCACCTTAATGCCGATGAGGATGATTTCTGGTCGCACACGGTCATTCCCCAGTGGAAAGCTCACTGGCAAGGCTTTGTTGACTTTGCGACATCGCTCGTACCCAACGATGAGGTATGCAAACGATGTGACCCGCTGTGCTCCACGCAGTAGTACGCACGGATATGATTTATAGTAATTGACAATGCATAAGAGCTGTACACTACTACTCGTCGTATCATGACACTTCTACGAAGCAAAAAAAAATCTTATTGCGCATCGCATTAAACTTCGCACATCTATGTAGATAGCACATGTATAATTCACATTGTCTGAATTTCAATCTCAAAGCTTTGGAGAATAGATGAACATATAATTCGCTGTCGCTTGTAGCTCATTCCAACGCGCTCAGATTCTTAACAGTGCATTGTCTTCAGAGTCACTATTTCATGGTTTCATACTATATGCGAAGTACAACGCTAAAGGTTTTTTGTCTACACGTCAGATCCTGTGGCACACATCCAACATGCCTCTTTGTCCAGACGAAGCTGCGCCAAACTCTTTCGTGAGCCCATGGCTTGTACAGTGTAAGAGAGTTGATGAACTAAACACGGTATGTGAATTACGGAGTCTACAGTTTTTTGGGACATGCAACCTCATACAGACCAAAACCGCCAGATCCAGCCAGTCATTTCAACATAGTGATAAACTTGTATAGTGCCAGTGATCAACGTGTGAAAGGGTCACAGCCAACTGTTACCTGGATGCTGTTTTTGTAGGCCTTTAATCATGAATTGACAAAATTCTCCTTGCCTAACGAATGAGCGTCGTTTCATCTTTTGCATTTCAATGCACAGGCTGTGCGACAGACCATCGTCAACGATCCGAGAGTGAAATTGCTTGACTTTGAGGAATCTCTCAAGCTCGTACAGCCGAATGAATATCTATTAAGCGATAAGGAGCATTTGAACCGAAAATTTCTCACAATTCTGATGCAGAATTGTCTCACAGCCCTGGGCCTGAATATGAGGTTCGGCTAATTCACCTCACTAGTAACTACGAAGCCGATCCATGAGGCAGGAACACTTTTTGCTCCTCTCATCTGTGTGAAGCCAAACCCACTAAAATTCAATTGCCAATATATTACTTTCTTTCGAAGCGTATGACGTGAATCATGAGCAAACAACCAACACATAGATCACTGTTGTCGTGGCATCATCTCTATACATAACACGCCTCGCCGAGCATCTATGCTATGTACTTTTTCTAAAACGTAAAGCAATGGGTATACAGATATGATAATTGTGATAACTTCCGGTTCCTTTTAAACAGCTCTTACAATAGTATTCGTCACAATCGTTCTTCAAAACGTGTTTTATTCGAACTTGTTAGAACAACAAACGATGCCGTATATGTCTGTGTTAAACCCTAAACAGCAGCAAATTCGACGAAATTCACGCTTATACGATGATGGAAACTTACTACAAATAGAGCAGAATGTACATTTATAATTGCGATCGACTACTAGTGTTTAAGCATAGGCCAAATGGTTACTCAGAATTTCATATCTCAATTACAATCCAAATCATCAAATGTTAAGGAGATTTATGTCTACAATATATATATATTTTAGAAGATGCGTATAAATATCTTCGTTATTTTTAAAACTAGAAGACAACGACAAACAGAAGCTATTTTAAATATTTAGGTATTTTTTTAAGCAAATGACAGGCATAAAACAACATTTGAGATATAATTATCGTGGCCAATTTCCTTTTGTATCAATACTTGCATGCTTTCCTCTAAAAATTTCCGCTTGAATACACCAGTAAACTTATACGGAAAAAAGCAAATGACAGGCATAAAACAACATTTGAGATATAATTATCGTGGCCAATTTCCTTTTGTATCAATACTTGCACGCTTTCCTCTAAAAATTTCCGCTTGAATACACCAGTAAACTTATACGGAAAAACGTAGCCTATAGATGATATGATGGGCTGGATATGTACTACAGAAAAAAAGTAATTTATTGCGTCCGCTCCTTGAATTAGTAGGCTCCA
>LUCW03002204.1:57500-102500 GCA_001586965.3 Sphaeroforma sirkka | reverse complement strand
AGCTCGTCTGTGAGCATTGGAAGTGCAGCTAGTGGCAATATGAGACGTCTTAGCGACCAGTGCGCTCACTCACAAGGGGCCGCCTCCAACCCCCGAGATACAGACGGTCAAGGTAGCACATACAGCAACATTAGCGCGGGCGCAGGGGAGAGAGAGAGGTGCAGGTTTGAGCAGTTGGAGCGTGTTTGTAGTGGGATTCTAGTAGCGGAACAACATACCGATAGCAGAGATAGGACGCCTAGCCAGGCCTCGGATGACCCGTCAGACTTCACGTCGTCCACCAGCACTCTAAAAGAACTGACAAATCTGGCTGGGAGGAGTAACAGTGTGGGGGAGGCCATCCAGCCTGTAATTTTCAGTCGAGCGAGGAAGGTGACCAGTGATCTTGGCACTTCCATAGTCAGCAAGGTCGCCAGTGGAGGCTATTTAAAAGTTGCAAAGAGTTGGGGAAGTAGTACGGAGGACGAGGCTAACAGGCTGTCTAAAATACCATCGCAGGGGCCAATTGGGCGTGGTAGAACACCTCAAGGCGGTGGTCTGGGGGATCATTGGGCTGCGGCTGTGAGTAGCACGAACCGTAGCACTAAGAGCGAAGTCCAAGTGCCCAATCCAGAGAAGAGTACCGGTACAGGCAGCAACGGAGTGCGCCAAGATTGGTTGGGTGACTGGAGGTCGGAGAGGAGGGGCCATGAAGGCTACGACAGCTATCACCAACGGGTGAAGCACCATCATGCGAGTGAGCCCGACCTAATGAGTGAGCATTACCTATCGGGGCTTCGTGCTGAGCTTGTTCAAGACAACAAGGAATCCTCTGAACGGCAAATTATCAAGGAGAGAACAGCCGACAAATCGGTAAAAGTCACCGTATCCGATGGACTGAATGATGGCAATCACAAGGACTGGGAGACGTCTGCACGGCAACTCAGGCCGAACTCTAGCACGGGGAGCAAGCACAGTGTCAGCAGCGAGCCCTCGTTCTCTCCGATAGTTAGCAACACCGTAACACCGGAGTCCCGCAGTGTGACCAATCTGCGTCAGGTGAATGACTTGGTGCGAAGGCCAAATCTCAGTGCGAGTGGCATCAACACCAGCAGTTTAGGTATGGTCGTGCCTCTCCTGGGCAAAGACGATGTGTCTAGTAGTTGGGATGTGGCTACCCAATTACTTGGCTCTTTCTTTGCTCAAGGTCTGCCAAGTATAAGGTAGCGCCTAGCAATCATGTGATATCTTATCATCTGTCTATATGTTTTCAAATTCTTTGCTCAATTGTAGTGCTTCGAAAGTGATTTCTTTTGCGTAGCAACCCGAAAATATTCTGTAATAGAATATTCTTCTCTGTTGATACGCCAGAGGATACTAGTATTGTATCGACCAAAACCCTGCAGACGTAGGGTTAGTATATGTTGTTTTACCTACCACTACTCTTTTTGTGACTCTCACTCAAATCGGCAACGGTCCAAATGATACATAGGAGAGAATTGAGAAAGTTGAATTTAATAGCCATAACCCCTTTTCAATGGTGCATTTAAAGTGCGCACAGTTTTGCTATAGTTAACCAGGCCCAAAAACAAAAACACAAACACCCCTTTCGCCATATCCCATCCCGGCAGTCGATGTACAGCTCAATCCCAATGCTAGTAGGAGCACAGGCAACACTTCATTGCGCAAGTATCTACGCACGACACCATCAAATGCGAGCCAGACCAGTTTCATCACACCGACAACTACCCCCACCACTATGAAACGTGGTCATAGTCTCACGGGGGTGGAGAGCTGCACGCCTTCCGGGACACCCAGCGGGAATGGGCGAGGCAGTGTGTTCGGGTACAGTCAATACGCCATCACCCCGAGTGGTATGTCGAGATGCGTGTTTCTGGTGTGAATTTGTATCAATCTCCCTGTGTTGGGTCTGAGATGGGGTTTTCTGTCGAGCTCTCAGGCATTGAATTGCTAGATTCATGTGTCTGTCCGGCCTGTAGACTTAGTTAATAGGTCTGCGGAAGGCAGCGTAGCCGACGTGTTTGATAAGAGCTGTCATGTACATTGTGTCACATTTGAACCCTCGACAAACGCGATGCATAACGTTCTGGTCATACTAGTGGCAGGGGCATAGTGGTGTGCGGAGAGATTCATGTAAAATCAATGTGTGTGAACGCGTTAGTTACGTGACTCTGACTTGATACAAATCTATCCATCCCGTATAAACAGGCACTCCAAATTTGCGGGTCAAAGAGAAGTCTGGTGTGCAGCAAAATCGAAGTAAGAACACGAGCATCAACAACCTTAGCGCGGATGGGAGTGTATCCAGCATCAGCACAGAGACGCACCCAAGCATACATTGCCATGTGAGTGGCATGAAGGCGCCGAGCATTTCTAGCTTTGACTACTCGAGTGCTCATACAAGTGCGGATGGTCTTAAAAAAAGGGAGGCAAGAGAAAAGAAAAAAGCGAAGCTGGTAGAGGATGAATTAGATTTATTGATGCGCAACTACGTGAGTAAGGTTAACATGTCCACTAAGTGTATACGATTCGAAAAAGCTAAGGCTGGCATATGGGGAATGCGGCACGACCGGATAGGGGTGATAAATGGGAGTACAGCGCATGTCTACGAGGTCAAAGTACGTTTTCCGAAAGTGTGTTTTTACTCTGTGCGGTCGCCATGCGATCTGTCAATTTTTGTGCAGACCACTATCGAACTGATCATCACTGCCAATACTTAAGTATCTGAATATACATGCGTCACACACTGTCGTCCTGGCCCGCGTGCACGCCTTCATGGCCTTCCGAGACGCATGGTTTACAGCCCTATACATAGCAACACGAATCACTTACGATTTTTGATTCCATAGCAATGCTGATCGTACTTGTGTTTCATCGTCAGAATGTCTGCTTACACATGCGAAAGCGACGGGAACACTTGCATGATGATGATATCAAGGCTTCGAAGCAATCTCGTATCAAAACAGCTGCTTTCGGTAAGTTTGGACATCTCATCATATAGAGAATGTTGTGCAACAGCAAGACGTTATATTTGCTAATGCGCAATGATTGTGTTAGCATGGGCTGTGTCGCTGCCGAATGCTCGTGCATTGCATGATGCTCTGCATTCCTTCTGATCTAACAAATATCTCATTATGTGCTGCCAACAGCTCAAGAGGCGCGACGAAATTCTATTACGGACAAGGCAAAGGCACGCCGGATACCCAGCATTACGCATAAGCAGAGCTTGAAACAGCCTCCGAGATGTCCCTTGACTTTTGAAGAATATTTAAGGTACGTAAGGCTTCTAGTCTGTTCTGAAGACAGCATACTCGGATACACCCGTAGATGAAACTTGACTCTGATCGTGTGGTAGGGTCATGCGCTTGGACTCTTCCTGGCAAACTAATCTCTCTACTTTTGCTACTCGCATGGCCCTTGTGATTGTTATGGGGTCGCACGTTGGCGGTTGTGAATAGTTGTAATTTATCGTGCCCTAATGTTCATTGCCTGAAATCGAGCAGATCTGATGTACGGCTAGGGCGTCCCCTGCATATGAAAGTACAGAGGAAAGACTTCAAGTGCCATGTGTGGATGTCTGAAGAGTTTCCAATGCAGGTGGCTACGCTTCTGAGTCTGTTGGAGATCGCGGCTCCGGCTAATAAGGTGATAATATTGAGAATTGAATGTTTTGCATTATCTTACACGCATTGAGCAGAGTAGTGTGTTCAATGTATTTGCCTGTTGACGCGCTACTTGCTAGTGTGTCTTCGAAAGTCCTGGGAAGTTCGGAAGTGACTATAAATGTCATACGATGTACTCCAGCCAGGCGGTAATATGCAAACTGTAAGCCCTCGTTTTTTGCTTCGTATGCAACTCGCTCCATCGTATCTACACCGATGCTGCAATCACTGCGTCATAAGAAAAGATATACAAGTCTGTATATTGTTAACATCCACTAACTCTCTTGAACAACCCGCGCAGTACTTTGTGAAAATTCGGAATTTCTTGAGCACTGTACTACCGCCTGGCTTCCCGGTTCGTGTGGAGATTCCATTGATTCCCACTGTGAACGCCACCTTGACCTTCAGAGACTTGGTCTACACCGATATAGAAGATAGTCTGTTCACCTTTCCACCTGACTATAAGAGAGATCCAGCCATGAGAGCTCGTGGGTTCAAGTCGTCTAAAGAAGCATACAATGCAGACGACCACGGGTGACATGGACCAATATAGTATCTTATTCCAAAACGTGTATAGTAAACGATAAATTACCATATGTTTCGTGTCTCAATAGTATAAAGCTTAAATGAGCTCACCTTGAAATGTAGTTCTGATTTAAGCTGCTATCTCAATATAGCTCTCTTTGTTTCATTTCGACTGAAACGACAAATCCTTTTATTATGGACCACCTAGACAGGTTTAGCATGATTTTGCGAGGCTTGAAAGTAATTAAGATTAACGTCTCAATCCTGGCATACGAACCGCATTGCTTTTTGTTTCGTCAGCGCATTCCGACTGCGGTTGTGTAGCGGCAAAACATCTGGTACTCTCAAGAGCTACCAGAGATTGCAGCAAGATACTCATCAGGCGAAGAAGCAGGCTTCTATCTTGTAGGAAGATCAACAAATTGTGGGTAATCAGATTTTTTCTTACGCAAGTTATGTTTTTTAGCCAGATGGTGTTGAAGAGACCGCCACCATTCGTATCTATACGGGCACCCTTCACTCGGACATACATAAGGTCGATCTAGTTGACAAGGTCGCCTTCGCGTAGCTCTCTGCGAATCCGGATAATCCCGGCGGATATCAACACCATTCGCAGAACCCCACCTTTTCATTTGCACCAACTCTGAGTTTGTGGTACTCTTGTTAGCGCCAATTTTAGAACCATGCAGATTGAATTGAGGACCATTGTCTTCTTCAGCCGCTGGTTTCAAAAATCCATCAGTAGTGTAGCGAAGCATTAGATCAAGATCGTCTGCGATCAGTTTAGATTGCTGGTTGTAGCGATGTTCGAGGCTAAAATCGTCTTCGGATTGATATCGTCTTTGCAGCTGTGTCTCGTTTCGACCCAATAAGCCACCAAAGTTTTCTTGTTTCATTGGTCGGAAGTGTACTGAAGCAGGTTGCTGGCCGGGTGTATTGTGTGGTTGTGGTTGAGAAGGCTGCGTATGCGCCTGACGTAGCACTGATGAATGAGGCCGATCAGGTGACGAGGGCGTTTGTTGACTTTGAGTTGTCAAATTCGGCATGCTAGGCTGAACTCTTGCTAGTTGAGAGTCAAAAATAGAATCCGTGCTACCAACATAAAGAGGGTGATTATATGCCGTCGTTGGTTGGTGATAGTTGTTATATCCGGCAGTGGATAGGGTTGCCATCATATCCGATGATGGTGTAGTCAGTGCCCCTGAACTAACAACCCCGGTGGATATCGAACTGTGACTACTCTCGTGGTACAAATTCCTACTGCCCATCGAGCCAAACGATATTACAGGGGCTCGTGAGTGGTGTTCATTGATTCGTGGACCTGAGTAATTTCTTGCTAAAGTTCTTGAGGAATTTTGTACGCTGAAAGAGTTATCAACCATGTGTAATACAGGATTTTGGAGCATTCGATGCGAGTTCGAAGTCATACCAGGGAGGGAGCCGCTTCTGCTTACCTCCGGGTGGTTTATCGGAGAGTCTTGTGTCGATGATGAGGGTTGAACGTCAACGGAAATAGCCCTTGTGATATTATCCACTATCTCTTCGAGTGATAAATCGGTGTCCACACGTACATTCATAGCGTCTATACGTGATGCTATCTCCTCATGATTGAGTCTCCATCGCTCACCTGTATCTGTGGAATTGTCGTCATTTCGTAATCTACCAGCATCGCTACTATGCGAATTATTTTCCACTGTTCTTTGATTGTCACGCGACATATGTTTATCGTCTGTTAAACTATATGAAGGGTGTTCGAAAGTGTAGTGCGTGAGACACAACTCATTAACGAAAGTTATAAAGAAGTAAGGTCGTGTTTTTAAGCACGTTGATATGTCAGATCGTAAAATCCTGACTCGCAGTGAGTCTATTATATCGGTACGGTCAGTATAGTCGGATTCTTTGTTCAATTGGTGCCAATGTGTGTTCGTGATCCTAATCACGCAGGCAAGTTATGAGTAAGTCGACATATTCTTGTTCTTGCTATATACTGTAGACCGATATCTAAATTCTGAAGACCATATGGCAGAATTGTAATAATTAAACGATTTTAAAAATATAACACATCATTGAGTTGGTTTCAATAATTCGGTTGAGCTCTTTCTATTATCAAGTGCGCTCCTCCGTCTTCTAACAGGATCTTCAGAATCTTCCATCAGTGCGGAAGTATATATAAAAATATAAATAAATAAGTATGTATTTAATATTTAGTGGTATTATAAATATATTCTCTTTCTTTTGTTCAAAAAACAAAACAAAACACAAACAATAACAAATTTGTTGGTCTAATATTTGTTTGTTGTGCGTATGCCGATAGCCGTATGCTTTCTTCTGAATCACGAGTCTGAGAGTTGTGACTCTCTGGAGTTGGACTGGACTTGGACACTGGACACTGGAGTTTGGACTCTGGTCTCTTGTGTATTTTATTGTAGTTTTTTTACCGAGAAAAATATACAAGCAATAGAGTATTGAAGTATTTAGTATTTACATATTTGTATTTATTCTGAAAACCCCAACTAGTGTTTTGTATATTTTTGAAAAAACCAAAATTGTTTGTACGAATAGCCTACAAAATATATACCACAAGGTCTTAGAGGGCCGAGCGCCGAGCTCCGAGGCCAAGGGCCCCAAAAGAAGAGTCTAGTTGCCCTCTCTCTACTACTACTAGTGGTAGTAGTAAATAAATGAATAGAGGAGTCAGGAGACTCGTCAGACCACTCAGTCACTCAGACCAGTGCAAAATGCAAATGCAAACCCAAACGTGCTGTTTTTATTTCAACAAAATAAAAAACAAACATGAATATATATTTAATATTGAGAAGAAAAAAATATTTTGTTTGCAGCTATACATAAAATAAAATAAATACATAATTGATTTTTGTATGGCCCTATCGGGATTCGGGTCCTCGTAAATACAGTAGTTAATTTTAAAAAGAGCTATGGCGGTTCGGATGTGCTATTTTGGTTTAGCCCCCCCTCCACCTGGTTCTTGGGACTTCGAGCGCATTTGTGACTTTTAACGTTAGGTGTATTTTCGACATATATTGCCTGTTTTGGACTGCTACACTCAAAAATATACATAGAATATTGACAAAGTTTTGAGTTCGGTATTCAAAACTGATATTTTGGACGAATTTGAAGTATAATCTATATTTTTGGCTTTGAATTGGCTTCATATTGGCTTTGAATTGGCTTCTTATTGTCTTTTAGTTGGCTTCATATTGACTTTTAGTTGGCTACAAATTGAGAAAATGTATTTTTTCAAGTATCGAGACCCAATCTGGCCTAAAATCCTAGGGTACAAATAGGGGTCAGGACAAAATTGTAAATTAAAAGTTCCCCCGGCTGGTTTTCCGACCCTCCCCGGTGGCTAAACCAAAGTAGCCCATCCGAACCGCCTAACATAAGCCTTCTGAAAATTTGTGAACATATTAATATTTTATTTTATTTTATAAAAAATACATAGCCTTATAAACATAAAAGTAATTATATAAAGGAATTGTTTTTGATTATATTTTTTTTTAAACAAAAACCAGCATAACCTAATTTTCAGAAGGCTATTTTAAAATATGTAAATACATATGTACCTTTCGGCCGACATCTTTCTACAAAAACAAACAACAGAAACAACAAATATTTATCGTTTATCGGTTTATCCCCTCGCAGAAGATAAAATACAGTCGAATGTCGACACTCGACAGTGTCGAGGACTCGAGACAGAGAGTCACGACTGAACGCTGAGGCTTGAGAGTCGAAACTCGAAAGTCATCACTCGAAAGTCGAAACCCGTGTGTCTGACTCGATTGTGTATTTGAAAAAATAGTCAAAAAGGTCCTCTGAACTAGAGAATTAACTCCTGATATAAAGGTGATAGTATTTATTTTTTTGTGGAATTATGTCCAACTTTTATTTTATTTTGTCCAGATTCCAAACTTTAATGCAGAGTCGAGGCCCAGAGTACAGCCCTAAATGGTAAATATTACGTAGTCACACGCAGTGTCCACTGTCCACACTGTATACCATCCACAGCAAATATGAAGCATTTCATTCCACAGTTTTCTGCATCAGCATAAATTTACAGAAGGGCTCCTCTCCACCACTTCACCAATCACCAGTCATCTTTATCTCAGTCTCTTCATTTAGAGTGGCCTTCTGTTTCAATGTGGGTTCAGCCCACCTTCAGAGTGCCTGCTACCACCACTCTATGTGATGACTGTGGTCTGAAAGGCTCATAATGAGTAAAATATTTATTCAATATCATATTTTGTTTATTTTTTGAAAAATGCACTTTGCCCCGAGTCCCGCATCAGCATGAGGCCCTGAGGCCTGAGGCCTAGCCCTGAAGGCGGCCCGCCCTGAGCGGGATAGCGGGGCTTGCCCGGTTATGTATCATTTTTTTGTTCAATATTATGTTTCATTTCTTTTTAGAAGCCTATGGTTTTTATTGCAGTAGTTTGTATAACTGATATATGATAGTATGACATACGTATCAGCAGCACCACTTCATCTTATTTCAAAACAAAACACTGAACAGTATACTTTTTATCGTTGACGACTCGACGGTTGAGGACTCTTGAAATGACGAGTTGAAAGGGTCAGATGACCAGATCACTATACTTTTTTTTCTTCAATATGGGTTGGTATCTACTATCTCCGTCACCCGAAAGCTCCGACACATGATGTTAGGGCTGTTCGGCCATAGTCAGGGACTTGAAAGCGTCGAATTCACTACGCACACGCCTCATAACAGAATCCCTTTATATAGGTCAAAAAGAAAATTAATAACAGACATCAGTCCTTTTGTTTTTTTTTTAAACCAACCTTGCCGGCGGCGGCTTGCTTTTCTCTCACATCAGTGATTTGCCAATTACTCAATGTACATTGGTATCTCCAATTTTAAAGCCTCATTGCTCCTATGTGAGTCCCGAGTAATGAGTAGTATCGTCACTCGTGCTATGATGACCAATTGAGAATTCTAAATTGGGGTACAAGGAGTAGGTTGGTGACCGTATCATTGTATTTGTTTTTACTAAAAGGTTTGTGAAGGGTCGCTGACACGCCTAACAGCCTCATCAAGTTGCAGCTGTCAGGTGTCAGCCATCCGCGATCAGAGTTCAAACTGTCAAGCCCGTTCTTCACTCTGCACTGTACAGTCTGCAGTTCTGCACTACCTCAGCCTCGGACCTCGGACGACTTTGTCTATACGACACCCGTAAAAATTTATGGCAGCCCGAGCCCGTGTTCAAAGCCGCATCCGGTCCATTCGCAAAGGTAGGGTCGATATTTATGGGCCCACGTAAGACGACTTTGACCCAAGTACCGAACAATTAAGTGTGTACACTGCAAAGTTTTATAGCCTTGTTCTATTTATACAAGAGAAGGCAATGTATAATCGTGCACTGTGGTTCAACAATATTGAATTTTGTTTTGTCCTGTTCTTTTTGTAAATTTCAGGTCCAAGGAATTTTGTCCTGTTCTGTGATTTCATTAACCGCAATGTTTTTTTAGAACATAAATTCAATTTTTTTTACTCGGTTCATATACATAGAAATATTAGAAAGGATCAGAGACAACAACCTGCGCTTTTTTGCTGGGGATATGACAACGACATACACCCTTGAAAAAATATCGTCGCGACATGTGACATGCCGTCTCGATATGTGTATGTAGGCTACGATACAGACACCAGCAAACCTGTCGACACCATATCGCGACCGACATCTACAATATGTCGCCTCGACATGTCTGACATGTCGTTTGCCCAATTGTCGGCGTCATTTACCCACCCAGTTTTTGATTTCGTGAAATCGGTGAATAACTCGTGAAGCAAATTTGTGACTGAAATCTCCACCGAATCCGATTCTGGCCAAACCGCGTGCGGCGTGACTCGTGAAGAAAAATAGAAAGTATATACATATTCAAATTTAAAAAATAGCTTCACCGATCCTTCACGACTTCACGACTTCACGAGGTTTGAAATCTCAAAGGAAGAGTATTGAAATCTGAAATAGAACGCTTTCGACTGGTGAAATTTTAAACCTACTTTTGTAAACTCACTGATGCCATGTTTATTTCTTTGGAACCCGCTCAATTTCATGAGTAAATCTATTATTATGTTTAACTCAAGAGACCTACTAGACTACTCTAGTAGAGCGGTTACTAGAGAATAACCATGGCCTTCTCGAAAAAAACACCAATAACTAATAATTAAAATAATTAAAATGGGTTCAACTCAATTTCGAATTGTAAATATTTATTTATATACTTCTTGAAGAAATAAAAATGGTGAAAAATTGATAATCCGGCATCGGTATTCGGTCCACTAATTTGAAATCTGAGAACCAATGGATATCTCAACAAAGATATCCAATGGATCACCAGATACCAATATCTCTGAATCACTGAATCAGTGAAGACTGAAGAATTTGTGACACCGGTACTCCCGGCAGTCTATTAAAATTTACTCTATATAAAATAAGTTGTTTTTTATAAATTTTATATCAAAAAACAAACATCAACAATTTGTTTTTAAATAACTTGACTTCCCAGTTGCCTTTTGGCTGTGATTTTGTGATTTTCACACATGATGTAGCAGGGCACGGGATAAAATAGTTTCTCTCATGGCCAACTCTGGTACAAAATCCCTGGCACCGCTCAAATAGCGACGAGTCGTCACCTTACTAGAAACGTGATTCTTATTGGATAATCAAGTCTCATTTCAGGATATTGTTTTCTTTTTAGGAATTCCTATCCTAATAGTTCAAAATTATACCTGATTATTATTAGGAAAAATAAAAAATAAATCGCCAAAACGCAAGCGTGAGGACCGTCCATTTTTGACAATTTTCAGCCTTTTTTTTCAATAAATATTTTATTACAACTTTTTATTTTTAAAAACATTTTGCCTATATACTTTATTCCATAATATCATTGTACTGCTTCAAGCTGCCGTTGTACCCTGGCTCGCGGAATAGCCCAAAGCAGGTCTTGCGTTTACCCACCATTGCTCGCATGCACAGACGAACTTGGCAACGCGTGCACGTCTGTGCAGTGTGATTTTTGCACCCCCATACAATATATCTTCTATAAGCATCTCGAGATACTATTTCATTTATCCTGGAAGCTGCTTCACCTTCGACGCCAACCAACCCACGAGATGTTCCCCGTCATCTGTCCGCATTGCATTTAGGCGTACGTCATGACAAAAAGCTTGGCTAGTTCTATAGTTCTTCAAACTTACAACACGTTCTTTAGCTTCTGCAGGACTAATCGTTATAGCCGGCTGTCTAATATTCATTCTTGACACGGTGGCTGCTCCCTGCTCCTGTATAAGCCGTTGCATTGCTAAAATAATATCTTGATGTCGTGCACGCGACATAAAAGCCTTACTTATTAGACTAGAGCATGCATGTCCGACGAACTATGTCAGGGTTTATCCTTCCTAAATGCTTTAAGATCCCAGGCGTCCTCCTCACTATTACTATAAACACATTGTATAAGTGTGGCGATAAATGCATTTATGACCAGCTGTTCAAATACAGGTGTGACCAGTTTCTGTTGGAATTTCATTACGTTATTAGAAGCACATAGCACTTCCGTGTACTGTGTGCTTTTATCCACACCTGGTTGCATCACTCTATACAATTTAGCCACCCCAGATTTAATATCATTTAGGGGATAAAATAATCCGGAGGATTTGACCTTCTCATGCATAGCACGCCACACAGGTAAATGAGAAGTCACTTTTAGTCTGTCATGATCGCTATAGAAAGAATGGCATTTGGTACCATTGTGTGCCCAGCTAAGTACACTGTTATATCTATCGAGTGCTTTGAAGTATCAATGTGTCTATTGTGATGCATGCTCGTGTTGTAGTCATTGTAGAATATGTGTTGCATGTGATACTCGTTGATATGATGGATATTTCCTTCACGCCTTTGGTGCTGTGGATGTATGTATGAGATATGGATGGGGTTTGGTAACCCGAGATGTCCCCTAACCATAATAGAATACCCTTGTGTATACGTGTTTGAGTTAGCTGTTAGCTGTTCAATTTTTGTTCATGTGCTTCCTTGACAAATTTTGAGAAATATAACCGGGTCACGTATGTTTTTGGACGGAAATTTAACGGTGAATCCATTCCGATAAACTCCGCCCGGCCTAAATGAATATTTCAGGGGGGAAATAAGGGTTAACTGACGCACGTTGAGAATAATGACGACTCGTCACCGTATCAAAAAAAAAGCTGGGCCAGATTTTTGAAATGATGACGACTCGTCACTATTCGTTGGACTGGTGATATATATATTTATAAAACATTTATATATATATATTTAAACTATGATAGAGATTAGAGGGACATGACTTTCAAAGTTTCACTGTTCATTCACACTGTTCAGTTATTACTTATTACTTATTACTTATTAGACTCTAAGTCTCTATTTAGCCACTCTACTCTAATACTATTCTCTCAACGCTCCACTACTCTTGAGAGTAAAAAGAAAGAGATAGAGTCTCTACGCTAGAGTAGTATTTAGTAGTAGAGAGTAGAGACTCTACTCTGCATAGTACATACATAAGACTTGAGAGAGAGTCAAATGTCTAATAGTCTATGTACCACTAGAGAGTAGAGCGAGAGATCTAAATAAAGAGCGTCTCGACAGAGAGAGTCTCTACTACTATAGAGAGAGAGTCTACGACTACTAGTCTCTACTTTTAGACTACTTTATAGAGTAAACTTCTCTACAGACTCCGAGAGAGAATACACAAATACGTAAATTACAATAAATTATAGAGCGACACCGCCGACACGACGGACACGTCACACGACAGTCGAGCCGTGAAAGACGGAAAGCTCCATGAGTCCAAGAAATTAATTTTTGGTTCTGTTTTATCAAAAAGTATTCTTCTTGTGCCGCCGTTCGTATGTGTGCAACGTGAGTCGTGCATTTTAGTCATGTATATAACTATATATGTACCGTTGAAGGCTGAAGCCTAGCTCTGAATGCAAACGGTACTTACTCGATCCGCAGGATTGGCTATGTTTTCTCGGCCCAGAATCATGGCCTCTAGGCCTTCTGTATCCATTCACTGCTGTGTTATATTGGATGTATTTCGGCCTCATATGCCCTATACGGCTATACCGAAACAGGGACACACAAGATTCAGCGATGGTGTTGTTGCTGTAGTGTAGCGAATTGAACTGGTTAGTTCCTTTTTTTTTTTTGGCGCACAATTCGCGAGCAGCTGTCGCCTGTGGGTGTGTCTCGGACATTCGCACGTGTGAACTAAGAATTTAAAAGCTTGAAGACTATTGCGAAGACATACTCAACACACGATTTCTTTCATATCCGAATGAAAATACAACTTGGTGTGTCTCGATTGTAGTCGGTCGTACATGTCGATACCGTTTATACATCCTGTTAGAACCATTTATTTACGTAACTTTATTCTCTTCCGTGTATGTATAATATTTATGATATTTACAGGATAACTGAAACGTGATGCCCAGGTGAACCATACTCCTATATGGCACTAGACACTAGTGACGTCGCTCCCGACATCGATGACAATTTTGATCATAGAATACACTAGAGTTATAAAGGGTTCAAATTGACTCAATCATATCCTGTGTTGGAAATTGTACTATTGAATACGTGAATTTATAGAGAACGAGGATATACATACAGTTTTACTATCGACGTCGTGCTATTGTACAATAAATTATTTAATGTCGCAGCAAAATAAGTGTAGTCCTCGGCAGGTGTGCATCTCAGACTCTCAGAACCTTCCACTTCAACGGCGACTCTACTATATGTGTACATGCCGACTCATTGTATAGAGGCTACTATAGTATGTAACTATACGCTACTCTATTTAGAAAAAGACAGTGCAGAGGCACAACATAACTCGCCTAGTCTGAAATTTTTTTTTTCATTACTTGCCATAGCCTTCAATTGTACCTTTCCATGTCTGATGTAGAAGGCTATGCTTTTCATAGCCTTCATAGCCTTCTGTCCTTTTACTTTGTAGAAGGCTATGGCTATGTATGTAATTCTTTTTTTCATAGCATTCTAAAATAGACATTTTTCTAAATTTATCAATTTGCATATGTTTTTGAAAGGGCCCGCCTTGCACTTCAAATAAAGTATAAATAGGTAGCCTTCTAAAAATAGAACAAATATAAGACGAATGATTTCAGATTTATAATTTATTGCAACAGATACATGCAAAATAATTGTGTTAGGTGCTGGACCGGGCGCAGACTGCAGACGCAGAGTCACCGACTCACAGTCACAGCCCGACTGAAAAACCATCTACCGGTGAACCGGTATTTCAAATTTTCGCCCTCTCTCATCAGTCTGAACTCAGAACTGAAACAGTGAACAGTGAACTGTGAACCGCTGCGGCGCTGCCAGTAGGGCAAATGCTGGGCCTTCCACCAGTGGGGAGTCTGGGGGCCCGGGCCCCGGGGCCAAAAAGGGGACTACTAGTTGTAGGGCCTGGACCTGGGCCCTGGTGCATTATTATAAAACACGAGTTGACCATGGCATAACGGTTACCCCCAGCCCCCAGCCCTGCAGTCTGCAGGCTGCACTGCCCCAGTACTCCAGCGGTCGCCACTCGCCAGTGACTCTAGTTTCTGACTTACTGTACTAGTATATAGTAGAGTCTGCGCAAAGGCGGAACTGCGAACGAATCAAACTACAAATGGCGACAATTGGTCCATTTTACTGAGAATTTCAGTTTTACTACATAGCAGTGATAGCAAACATTTTGGGGAAAAATCGAACCCAAATGTATACTAAATAGTAGACCATGCGAATTGCGAGCTCGTCGTGCGTGCTTCAACTATTTTTTTAATTAAATATACATGCAGTACTGGACCTTTTAAAAAGAGGCTAAAGAAAGGTGTTATATTGTAACTTAAGGGTGAGCAACAACTATATACGGAACAATCAGGTAAATATTTCAGTACTTTTTTTGCGCTCGATAAACTGTACTTGTGGATAAATTCTTGATGCGAGTTCAACCGTCAAAATTATAACGATAGCCTAGAAAATACTACCAATTACTTCATATTGTCTTTTTCTCACGAGCATACTATCAAAGAACTGCCATACCATTTCTTTATCCGATTTATAAATAAACTATATATATATATATATATATATATATATATATATATATATATATATATATATATATATGTATATGTGTGTGTGTGTGTGTGTGTGTGTGCATGTATGTATGTATAAATATAAATATGTATATATATATATATATATATATATATATATATATATATATATATATATATATATATATAATATATATATATATATTATATATATGTATATATATATATATATATACACATTATATATATAATGGTTATGTGTGATGTTGCGTGATGTGTGGATATGTACATGCGTACAACCAATATATATAAAAATAATATATGTATGTATAGCAATATATAATATATATAATAAGTATATTAACAATTATATATATTGTTGTAATGATGATTAGCCGTGTGCAATATGCATATATACCATATGTAATGTATGTATTATGTATGTATGCCATATATATATAGCAATAATAATATTATTAATATAATATTATTATTATTATATTATTATTATATTATTACAATAACATATAATAATATATAATATAATATATAACCAATAATATTATATAATGTAATATTAATAATATTACATATATACATAATATATATGGCATAATACATATACATTATAATATTATGCATACACATAACATAATAATATCATATAATTATAATTAATATTATTGTAACATATATGTGTGGCTATTGATGATGATGATGATGATGATGATCGTGATGCGTGCGCGTCCGCAGTCCGATGTCCGTGTGTGCGCATATGTTATGCATATAAATAATATTATTAACACATTATGTGCGCGTGTTGTGATGTGTGTTATAATATTGTTATTAATATTATTTAACATTATGAATAATGTATACATATGTATTATGTATTGTATTGCATATGCATAATATTATATATTATACTACAATATATATATAATATGCATATATTATAATATTGTATATATTGTCATGTATGTCCATATTATATGTATATATGTATATGTATATATATATATTATAATATGTATATATGTATATATATGTATTATATGCATAATATGGTGTATGCATATATGTATATGATTGATTGTTGTGTGCGTAATAATATATGTGCATATATATATGCATAATATACATATTATACATAATATGTTGCATGATTGCGCATTATGCATGTGTAATGTATATGCATGCATGTATATTATTAATATGCATGTATATTATGATGATGATGCATACATATGCGCATGTATATATTGCGCATATGCATATATATATATATAATAATAATACATATACATATGCGTGCGCATGTATGTGTGTTTGGTTTTCCCGGTGTGTGCTTCATGTATATGTATATGTGTGTGTGTGTGTGCGTGTATATTATATATATATATATATATATATATATATATATATATGCTATATATCTATCAATATTCATATATATATTCCTTTATTTATATATATATATATATATATATATATATATATATATATATATATAACTGTATATATATATATGTAAATATTTATATATATATATATATATATATATATATATATATATATATATATATATATATATAATATAAAAAAATATAGAATCATCTATATATTTAATTGTATATGTGATATAGATGTATATTTGTAGTTGGGTTAAAAACTGTACGCAAGTATTTTTTTTTGTACAGTTGCACTAATGTTTCTTTATTTATCCGTGATTCGAATGAGATATGGATGTCATACATGTGTAAGCGTTATCCATCTTATCACATTTTTTGTATGTGAGCTGGCGAACGAGAAATGTTAATCATGTTTCTGGAAATTCTATTCGTATCTGAGTGTTTCTTATGAATATTTTGTTAGTGTATGTGGCATTTGCAACAGATATATCCGTACGTCCTCACGTGCTCGATACATACATTTATTTTGGTGGTTCTGGCATCCAAGTCTAATGAAATAAACACCTAATGTGATGTTTGGCTCTCAATTAATGTATGAAAACGGACTTATGCGTGCTGTGTGATCGTGTGATTGCATATGAGGTTGAAATATGCAAGTTGAAAACATTGTCCTTGAGATTACCATAGAATTATAATTTTTGAGAACACCTAAATCTTGGGGCCTGTATGTGGCTTGTCATACCAGATACTGTACGCTACCAATACACACATAGTCTCATATGCAGAATACTATCATGATTGTAGAAAATGTCTCCGAGTTGGGAATACCTCGTGAATGCTATGACTCATTTGTATTTGTACTCGGTTAGGCTGATATGCGCGCTGCTGTATTGATAACTGCTGCACACAAGTTCAAACTTGTTTTATATCTTCATGCCTAAGTTTTCTTCCTTGATAAAGAAATATAACTTTCTCAGGCAGTAGTATCTGTGATAGTAGTATCTGTGATTATCATTGCAGGCGTATGTTTCTATATTGTATTCACTTCCCAATATTTTCCTGTGGAGAAGATATTCTCAGCTTGATGACTCGATCGCTAGTCATTTTTAATCTTGTGATCCTACTTTCAGTAAGCATATATGAATAGACATCGTAATCGTTTACAGTGACATCGGCTCTCTCTCTCTCTAAAAAGCGATATCATTTTTTAAAGAGACCAAGAATTCTAAAGTCACCCGTTTTCTAACTTGGCGCGAGCGCAGATCAGCTTTTGGTTTGGAACAAGACTATACAACAATATAATACAGTGCAGTTGAAGGGTGATGGCAGTTTGATATCCAAGCCTCATACTCGTTGAGGAGTATGTTGCAAGTTCTTGTCTATGGTGGATGATTTGCATCGTGAGTGAATATTTGAGTGACATATGCATACTAAAATGGAGTGCATACCAGTAACTCTGGATCAATGAACGTCAACAGGACCGTTTGACTTCAGCTTCAGCGCATCGTTAATGTTCTATCTCGGATGTCCTTTTGCAGTCTATAGTTAGAATCACTATCGTACTCGTCAGTTGAGGGATCATGACTCGGGTGGCACTGGAAAGAGAGAAGTATGCGGAAATCAAGAAGCCAGACAAACCACTGAGTGGTGAGGAAATAGAGGCCATCTTGCAGGATAAGCTTGTCAATGTATTTCGAAAGAAGGCGTTCAAACCGCTGCAGAAGGAAGCATGCGCCGAGGCATTGAAAGGTACCTTTGTCTGCAATTTATTTTCCTGGTTGCCGAAATAGTGTGTATCTGTTCTATTGTTGCTCTCACAAGCTATGTTGAAAGGGCGTGGATGCTAGAAACTCTGTGGCTCGGTGTTGGCAGAATTGCGAGGAAACGGATACAATCGGTTACAATACCCGTGCGTGATTTGGATTGATCAGCTTCATTTCAGTGATGCGGAATATGTGTGGCTGCAGTCTGCTAACGTATTTTATCTATCTGCAACTGGATTGGGCTCTCGGCGCTCCATTCCGCTCAGGGGCTTCTGTTCTTGCTTTTCTTTTGGATAATCGGGCTTCAGTATGCACATCTGACAGAATTTCACGCACACACCGAATTTTCCCAGGAAAAGACATTCTCGCCTGCTTCCCAACTGGGTACGGGAAAAGTCTGCTCTATCAATTGCCAGCCGTGGCCGCGTGTGGTGGTGGTGTTACGTTAGTCATCTCTCCGCTACTAGCGCTCATGGTATGTTTGCCTCAGTGGACTTGGCATTTCCATTTATTTGTACGCGCGATATGGAGAACCAACGCTTTTCCAAAGTATGTGCTTGCGAGTTTTATGTCTTGTGACTTTTATAGGTAGCAATTGCTGCACACCCGTCACCTGCTGTGTGCATAGGCTCTTTCACTTACACTCAGCCCTATGTCTTATTGCCTGGTTTGCGAGGCTGAGCCAGGTCCATTCAAACACTGTGTGCGGTATACTATACGGATCGTGGATGGTTTGTGAATGCCATATAAGCAATTCGTTAGTTGCTTTGATGGGCTTGATATGTGTTTGGGTCGTTTTTGTACGTTGGAGTAAAAATTACCAAGGTAGGCAGGGCTGCATTTGAAATTGATCTTCAGAGTTAGGGGGCAGTTTTAAAGTGTATTTCTGCAGCCAGTATCGTATGCTACGTTGGCAAGCGACTGAAACATACCCATGTGCATACTATATTGTATCCAACACCAAGAAAAATATTTCATTAGTGTATAGCTTCACTATCGGGAGTCTGATTCGAATTATTCATAGGCATGAAACGTGGCCCATAGACCAATAGATTGTTCCTCGGTTTGGATTTCATTTAGGCTGACCAAGTGCGAGCGCTGTGCGAGATAGGCATCGACGCCAGACTCTTCAACTCGTCGGTCGCCACACACCAGGTATTTATCGATGTTGTCGGATGTGCCTCGCTTAAGGTGTGTGAATTATACAACCTTTATTCTCCCATCCGGTTCTTATACGTTCCTGTGCTTAGTCGCACATTTATCGAGATAATGGTAGGTAGACATCGCAGCCAAAATCTAGCGAAAAACAAGTGTATACGGACGTACATTCAGAACGCATATCGTTGAGGTTGTTGGATGGTGTTTGCTTCACACATGTGAGGGGCAAAAAAACCAAGCGACCCTAATCAAGTCAAATACCTGCTGGTCTATTCGAATATTCACATAATACCAATACATTTCCAATCCGGAAATATATTGCGTTTATCATTGTTGTCGCTGCAAATTCTCGGCACCGACCACTGTATCTGTACTATACCTCCACAGCGGATGACGCTGATGAATGAACTCATGACGTCAAATGTGAAAGTGAAACTACTGTTTGTGGCTCCTGAGGGGCTATCGAACACTGCGCTGATGTTGTGCCTTGAGCATTTGCATCGCAAAGGTAAGCCGCATCACTACATGGGCATGGAAACATATCGTCATCCCTACTGTTGAGGTATATATATATGTATGTATATAACTGACTGTCGATGGAATTGTACTAAGTATGTAGGCATGCTCTTTTAATATAGTATGCGCGTAAGTCAGTCCCAAGGCTGCTGCGACGTCGGATTTATGTTTGAGTTTGATGATTGGTACGTTCCGCTGTGTAGAAGTTGTTCTGAGAACACCGACGTTTCCTTGATGTAGGTAAGTTTACCAGGATGGTGGTGGATGAGGCGCATTGCATATCCTCCTGGGGCCATCAATTCAGACCCGCCTATCGTAAACTCTCCTGGCTCAAGCGCAAGTTCGAGTTGCCTATCACCGCACTGACGGCCACAGCGACACGACGCGTCCAGGTATCTTTTGATATTGCGGGTGTGATGAGTGGAAGTTATTATGTATGCTCTTCTATTGCATGTGTATCTAGTTGTATCCATGTATCTTTTGATATGGCCAGGTATCTTTTGATATGGCGGGTATGGTGAGGGGGAGTTATGATGTATGGTCTACTATTGCACTTTTGTCCAGGTATCTTTTTTATATGGCCAGACATCTTTTAATATGGTGGGTGTGTTGAGAGGAAGTTATGATGTATGGTCTGCTAGTGCACGTGAGTCCAGTTACATCAGATTCTGTATAAACGCAACTTTCTGCTGCGAAAGTGTGTGGTGTTGGTGTAGCACTGGGTCACATTATTTTGATGGTCATGAAATTGCCGTATTGCCGCACGTGAGAACCTTCCAATGATGGAGATAGTTGTGTGGTGGTGTACCGTTGGTTACACACTTTGAGACTATAGGCTGAGTCAGTATGCGGCTCACAACCTTCCCACTCCATCGCCAACTCTTGAGTGTAGCAAGCCCCCGGTGCACTACTGTCCTCTATTATGCATCAAATCTAAATGAGAGTTGGAAAAAAGCCAGGCCAATACAGTACTGTACCCTGTTTTAGCATTGCTGAGATACTGTTCCTATTACCGCTTCACTGCTAGCGGCCACCGTTTAATCATTTCTGAGCGTGGCACTGTGCTTTCGCACGTGTGTGGCTATATAGCCGGTACACCATCTGGGTTTGTACTCTTTCTACTCAGATGCTATACGGAAGAGCGGGAGCGCTACATTCGAAGTAGCCCAGTTTTACGACTGTTAAAAATCTGAATTCCCTTTTGGAACATCTCACAGGAAGATATTTGCTTGTGCCTGCGGTTGAATGCCGTGAATTTCATTGGCAGCACGAGAAGGAATGAGCTGTTCTATGAGGTAAGCATAGGAACCGATTATTTTCCAAGTCAAAACACACACACACATATATATATATATATATATCCTTTCTTCTTTAAGTTCGTGGTATAGGTCTGTGTGAAGTTGGGATTATATTCTGGCTGCATACCTTCGAAGGCACGAAGTATTCATTGCAAATGCTTATTGCAAGACCGTTGTCTCAAAGACTGGAGAATTCGCTTACAGCCGAGCTTCAATCATTCGATTTCCTCCATATCCATCCTCACGTCTCTATGGCCATGCCCATGTCGTGTGCTCGCAGGTTACCAACAAAGGTACCGACTCGGAGAGCCAGCGCGATGTCAGCAAGTACATACAAAAGATCAAGCGCAACACCCTGAAGGACTGTGACGCATTTAGCGGGATCGTCTACTGCCACACCCGCGACCAATGCCATGTGATGGCGCAGGTGTTGACTAACGGCGGAGTGGTGGCCAAAGCCTACCATGCGGGACTGGGTGTGAAGGAGCGTGCACGGGTGCAACAGGCGTGGATGGAGGGGGCTGCGGAGGTGGTCTGTGCCACCGTCAGCTTTGGCATGGTGAGTGCGTGCATGGTGTCTGGATATGCGTTTTCTTGTTGCACTTGGGGTTCTAAAACCCCGGATATGAATGTGTTTATCTGTTATCCTTAGATCAAAGGCATAAACTATCTTATATCCTTGGGATGTGCTGGATCTATGCGGGCTGGGTGAGCTCGTTTAGGATTTTTAATAGTTCTTTTTTTCTTTTGTATTCCTACCCGTACACACTGAACGCCTACTGATGATCCAACGCACATGTGTCTGTGCATCGTCATATTTAATGTGGACAGGGCATCGACAAAACCAACGTGCGTGTGGTCGTCCACTATTCACTGAGCAATTCTCTGGAGTCGTATTATCAGGAAGCGGGGCGAGCGGGACGAGATGGTAAAAGGTACTGGGATAGGAATGTCCGGGTATTCGGTATATGTGTGCCTTGGTGGAGCACCTTGCATATTGTGTATATTCACAACGCTGACTGGGTTTGGATTGGAGTTCTATCGCAGTGACGCGTGTATCACTGGCTCGCTATTGAACATGTGGTTCGATGGAGGGTGTTACCTTGTGCGAATGGTTCTCTCTGAGTGTTGTCAAATAGTTCCCTCTGAGTGTTGTGGTGTTGTGGTGGTTTGCCAAGGTGCATACGACGAGTCAACGCAGCAGCGTACTCGTGCGATATTTTGAGCTCGGTAATGCAAACGTGTGTATATTTGCAAAATTATATTCCCATTATAATCTCAATCAATCATTCCTTGTTCCGCGATGGTCCTAGTCCAACAGTATTGCTATTCGTTTGCTTAGAAGCTTATAGCTGCTGGGCATGTTTGACTCTTTCTGCGATGGCGAGGGTCTAGTGACTCCCATCCCCATACCATCGAATAGTTACAGCATTCGTGTACATTGCCACCTGGACCGTGTTAGTATCATAGGCATAGTATCCCATCAACAAACGGGGATCTCCTTAGCAATGTGCAGAGGGTTTGATGCATCGTTGTGTCCATGTCTATTCTGTCTACACAGCGTGTTGTAGGGCATATTCTCACGTTTGTGGGTGCGATATTTTTTTCAGAGCGCTCCTACGTAAACACTTCTCGAAAGCACGCGTATGCATTGCTATACACACGATGAATGAGAGAACGCCTACCTGTTTTGAGTGCAGATGTACGGTCGGTAAATACTCGCCAATATCACTGAATACGTTTGCGGTTGTTGCCCAGGCGTAAAGCTGAATTTATATGCATATAAATATAAATATAAATATATACATATGGTTCTATGTCTACAGAGCTTTTTGTCGGCTGTACTACTGTACCAAAGATGCCGAGACCAGGCGCTATCTACTGATGAAAGAGCTGCAGCTCCAGAAAGATAAGAATCGGAAGCGAAAATCGACTGCAGACACTGGCAGGGACAAACGAGGTGAGCCCCAGTGATGTGTTAAGATGTGTTTGCATGCACCTACGCGTACGCATTCGCATTCATATTCACTCAAAATGTGTGGCCTGTGCTGAGTTGTATCTGTCGGCGCGTGAGCATGTTCATCGTTTGTTGGGGCCAATGGGATGTGTCTAACGGAATCTATTTGGAGGTATATTCTATCTGTCTGGGCTGGAAGCGATAGTCACTAGCGTGTGCACCCAGCCACTGATATGCTCCTGTCTTACGCTCGCATAGCAGCGAGATACTTGCTTTCAAATGTTTCCGTCTAGTTTTCCTCCCCATTTATGTTTGAGGGGAATTAAAAGCATCAGGAAGGTGTCGTCACCATCACGTTACTGTTATTTGTATCACCGAGGTCGTATGTTTATATGCATTGCAATGGTCGTGGCTCCAAAGCAGCACCGATTTTTCTCGGAATGGTATGGATTTTCACACATTCGTGTTGTTTTTACGTCCAAGCCTATCGAGTGCTGTGTTCCGCTATTCTTCCGTTACCATTGTCGCGTGCCTCCAAATCACACTCGCAGGCAAACGTCACACACTTGCTACGCAATAGCCCAACATTATTAAGAATATATTACTAGCGAATCTGCCTTTGTGATGGTCGAGCATCCTAGTCCTCTATAGCTCACATGTATAACATAGTACTCTCCGACTTCGTACCCCTCAGTCAAGTCGTTGAATAGAATTGGGAAAATCACAGACGTCATTTTCACAGAGGAATCCGCAAATAGCGATACTGAACCTGATCCTGAACCCACCGGGGAACTTACGAATTCGCGCGACGCAATACAATCGCTAAACAGGGTATGGCTGATACTGAGGGCTCGAGGTTTTAGGCCTTTTTGATCGTACGCATAGGGCGAGATAGTTACATTGTTCTGTCTGACGTCCACATCCATTGCTTGCAATGGTGTGTGTTCCTCCTTACCATTCGTACTCTGCATGCCTTTGCAGTGGTGTGTGTTCCTCCTTACAATTCGTACTCTGTACGGCCCTGCAATGGTGTGTGTTTCTCCTTATAATTGGTACTCTGCATGCCTCCGCAGTGGTATGTGTTCCACCTTACAATTCGTACTCTGCACGGCTCTGCAATGGTGTGTGTTCCTCCTTATAATTGGTACTCTGCATGCCTTTGCAATGATATGTGTTCCTCCTTATAAATCGTACTCTGCATGGCTCTGCGATGGTGTGTGTTCCTCCTTATAATTGGTACTCTGCACGCCTTTACAGTGATGTGTGTTCCTCCTTATAATTGGTACTCTGCATGCCTTTGTAGGGGTACGTGTTCCTCCTTATAATTCGTACTCTGTATGGCTCTGCAATGGCGTGTATCACTTCCTGTCGTTGTATGGTTTCCCAGTACGAGTTTGTCAGTACATCTGTTCCCGATATGAGTATGACCTGTACTCTTCTCCCGTTGGTTGAAAGTAACTGCCGACAATTCCCTCCGATGCATTGCAGATGATACGCTACTGCGAGATGCTCAAATGTCGCCACGTGGCCTTCTCAGCGCACTTCGGTGACCTTGACAATTATAGTTTGCAAGATTGCAAGCTACACTGTGACGTGTGCGCAGGTACGTGCCAGTTCGGCACAGTCCACAACCGAGTATAGGACAACACCAAGTGTGCACTACGACCCGAGCTTCGGGGTTGAATCGCTCACATCTGTGGTGTGGTTGTGCGAACGTGTGTGTAAGGAGTGTGTCTTAGAGAACTTGCCTGTCTGTCGTTGGATAACGTTTTGTTGCTGACGCGTGTTGGCTTTATCTTCGGCGACCACGCTGCTTCATATTTGAGGGCCTGGTTACATTATATCGACCAATGAATAATTACACTGTTTGGTCCAGTATCAGAGAAGCTCGTGTGCGTAGTACATGCATGCTTTCTATTCGTTTGATGCATGGTTTTGTTTGTCAAGTACATACCTTGACACAAGTTTCCACACGTGTTCCCGGACGGGCGCATAATTGATCCTGTCCATCTCTTTCATTTCAATTTCTATGGCGATTATCTGCCCATTCATGCATTCAATAACTTGATAGCGCGGTGATCATATCCCACACAAACTCGACGTCGTCTTGCAGAACCTGATATGGCAAGTCTGAATCTGAAGCTCATCAAAGCCGAGAACAAATGGCCCTTCAATCCCATCCCAGCGAATCGCGCAGGTACGTTCGGACCAGTCGCAATGATGTAACGGTATCGTCCTGGAGTGATATGTATATTCGATACTATATTGAACCACATTGAAGCGGCCCGCACTTGTATCTTCTTCTGTGTACACATGCCTGTTAACTCTTCGTTCAACATGCGCAGTATATGTGCAGCCATTGAGTGCATATTTTCTCTTGTCTAAGACACTCTGCGTGCGCATGGTTGCCTGTATTTGATCTGCAGCTCTGCCACCCTTGTCGAATATGGACCATGATTTGGTTGCGTTAGAGCGCTATGATAGGAGTTTGCAGGAGGAAGATCAAGCGGTGCAAAGCGTAAGTTCTACTCATTTACACGAGCATGCCATGTTCCCGGTTCTGACATGCATCGTTATATATATGTAAATTTTAACTACAACATACTTTACATGTATTAAGAAAATAGGTACGCGATGATTTTTTTTATACGTGAGTATATATATATGTATATATATGTATACGTATGTGTATATGTATATACGTCGTATACGTATATGTGTATGTGTAATGTGTATGTGTATGTGTGTATGTGTATGTGTATGTGTATGTGTATGTGTGTATATATGTGTATATGTGTATGTATATGTACACGCATACGTATACGCATATACGTATACGTATATAATGTATGTAATATGTGTAATGCGTGCGTACGATATGTGTATTTGTAATGTGTATGCGTGTATGTGTATGTGTATGCGTATGCATTATGTATATATGTATATGTGTGTATATGTATATACGTATATTATATATGTGTATATATATGCATAATATATATATATATACATTATTATACGTAATAACGTCCGCATATTGTACGTGTATGCGTAGTATGTAATATGTGTATGTAATGCATACGCATATGTATATAATATATGCATACGTATACGCATGTAACGCATGCGCATGTAATGTATGCGTACGTGTATGTGTACATGTGCATGTGTGTGCGCAAGTGCGCATTGTATGTATGTATGTGTGTATGCGTAATGCATATGTGTGTGTGTTTGTGTGTGTGTATGTGCAACACATATATGTAATGTGGATGTGTGGATGATGCGCCGCGCGTTGCGTGTGTGCATATATATTTGGGTGCGTGTACGTACATAAATGTATATATGTATATGTATATGTATGTGTATAGTATATATATATATATGTATGCATTATATATATATATTATATATATATATATATATGTATATATATATATATATATATATATATATATATCCGCATCGTATACGTCGTATATATGCGTATGTGTATGTGTACGTGTATGTGTGTGTGCATGTATGCGTACGCGTATTAATGCATGTGTATGTATATGCATGCGTAATGTGTGTATGTATTGTGTATGTGTATGCGTATGTGTGTGTGCGTAATGCACATGTATACGTAGTGTATGTGTCTGTGTATGTGTACATGTATATGTAGTGTATGTGTATGTGTATGTGTCTGTGTATGTGTATGTGTGTGTGTGTATGTGTATAAGTATATGTATATGTATATGTATATGTATATATGTGTATATATGTATATATATATATATGTATATATATATATATATATCCATATATGAAATTCTTCTATTTCCTATATAATATAATATTCTCCTATTACCTGAGCAACATATGGCTACTTTGATTGTGGCTCGTTGAGTTCAAACGACAAGTGTGGTGTCACGTACGGATGTCACGATTGGGCGTTGCGCACATGCCCACAGTATCCTTACGCACAACATTCTTTGAATCGGATATCCGAGTTATGCGACCTTATCTGACTCATGCGAAATCAACTTAATATACATACCATGGCACACCGATGATGCACTCTTTTAAGAATTTTTATTCGTCTATTATTCGTGTCTAATCCTCGTTCCAAATTTATCCATTAATGACTTTGTTCTATAGATTGAGAAGTATACAAAACTGTCAGACCCCACAGTCACAAACAATCAAACGCCCACTTCCGAGAGAGACCGCTTGTTCGGATCGCGCAGGGTATGAACACGATTAGCTTTCCCATACACTTGAGTGCTATCCAATACATTTGTATATAGAGCATCCGATTGTCGGATAGTGACTGACGCCTTTATCTCAGTGTGGCGGGTATGTGGCTATGGGTTTCTGTATTGCTATCCAATGTCGCTCCCCACATCGATCTGCTTACACGCCCTCTCAGTTGTTGCTGAAACTGTGCTGAATGGTACCTGTTGTAGATTTGTGTGGTGGAAGTCATGAGCTTAACACCCCGGTCTGCTTATACACCCTCTCATTTGTTGCTGAAACGGTGCTGAATGGTACCTGTTGTAGATTTGTGTGGTACAAGTCATGAGCTCTATGTAACATGCTTTTGACTACTTCCTCTTTGATAGAGAACATCGACCCACAACACTCAGCAGCCCGTACTAAGTAGCGCCATCCCCAAAGACTGTGAGATAGTCGAACCTGTCACTCGCCCGGAGGTCCCGTCACTGGACTACAGATTGCGAACGCGGTATCTCGACCAGGCAAAGATAGCTATCGATAAGCATGTGAATTCGCTTAAGGATAAAGGTAACGATATACAGGTGTTCTCTGCGTTTTGAAAGTGCCGGCTTGGTTTATACTAGAGCTGGGGCCAGGTCTGAAATGAATGCGTGTATAGGGGTCAGTTCCACAGTGGCTCTTTTGAATTCGAATTATAATGGAACTTTAGATTACTTCAGCCATACAAACTGCATGCGTTCTGTTTCGTGAGTCGTGCTATCTCTTTGGGTAGGCAAACAGATACTGTGGCGGTTCTGACTGGCTAGAATTCTACCATCTATCGACACGGTATAGCAGTTGACACATTCATTGTATCATTGGCATGGATTGTTATTGGAATGTATTTTATCATTGGAATGTGTCGTATCATTGGCATGGATTGTCATTTGAATATATTGTGTCATTGAAATGTATTGTGTCAATGTAATGTGTCATTGGAATAAATTGTCATTGGAATAAATTGTCATTGGAATGTGCTGTGTCATTGGAATGTATTGTGTCATTGGAATGTATTGTCATTGGAATGTATTGTGTCATTGGAATGTATTGTGTCATTGGAATGTGCTGTGTCATCGAAATGTATTGTGTCATTGGAATGTATTGTGTCATTGGAATGTATTGTGTCATTCGAATGTATTGTGTCATTGGAATATGCTGTGTCATTGGAATGTATTGTGTCATTGGAATGTATTGTTTCATTGGAATCTGCTGTGTCGTTGGAATGTGCGTCATTGGATTGTGCTGTGTCATTGGAATGTATTGTGTCATTGGAATGTGCTGTGTCATTGGAATGTATTGTGTCATTGGAATGTATTGTTTCATTGGAATGTGCTGTGTCATTGGAATGTATTGTGTCATTGGAATGTATTGTGTCATTGGAATGTGCTGTGTCATTGGAATGTGCTGTGTCATTGGAATGTATTGTGTCATTGGAATGTATTGTGTCATTGGAATGTGCTGTGTCATTGGAATGTGCTGTGTCATTGGAATGTGCTGTATCATTGGAATGTATTATGTATTGTGTCATTGGAATGTATTGTGTCATTGGAATGTGCTGTGTTATTGGAATGTATTGTCATTGGAATGTATTGTGTCATTGGAATGTGCTGTGTCATTGGAATGTATTGTGTCATTGGAATGTATTGTGTCATTGGAATGTATTGTGTCATTAGAATGTATTGTGTCATTGGAATGTTTTGTCATTAGAATGTATTGTGCCATTGGCATGCCGTGCAAATCACACGGCACAGTGGTACCGATTAGCACATAGAGTTCTTACATAGTAACAAAACAGTGTATGTTTGCTGGCAGGATTTGTGTTGGACGTATAGCTATCGTGAAAAAGTGTGTCCCAAATAGTCGGCCACAACCCCCGCCCCCCTCGGTTCAAGGTTGCAGAGAGACATGGTTTAAAGACTACCAAGTGCACTTCCTGCCCAAGAATATGCGCGGGTTGACCTCAAACTTAACCACACTACCTGGCTCTTAACCATGCACAGGCATCTCTCTGCCATCGGCCGATTTCCAGAGGGAGGTGGCTGCTGAATTGGAGTACCTTTGTTTTGACGGAGTAAAAACTATTTCCGCATACAAAACTCGATTCCTGAAGTTGGTATGCTTCCCTGTGAATAGAAAGAGCGAAGCAGCATAGCGGTTGTGCGTTTCGTCTCGCACTAACCGGCTTTAAACCTTGGAATGTAGCAGAGATAATGAGATAGTCTGTATGTATAATCAAATGTGTCTGTTATACGTTACAATCCTTGACCATGTATGTGTCGCCATATTCATGGGCGAATCCCGTTGAGAAAATACTGACGTTAGTCTAGTGGGTTGCCTGTCACATGCACATGCCAATTCAACCGACAAACTGTGATTCTCGATCAAGTGACTATTCCTATTCACTGTCCGTGTACTTTTATTCTATTCGCTATTTAACAGCTCAAGGGACTGAAGGAGGCGAGTAGTGAAGGGGCGCTATACGACCAGTTCTTATAGTGACGCTTGGTTCAGTACGTACTACGACTGGTCTGTACGATCACAATGTAACCCGTACCAGAGTCATAGCCTGTGTACCGTCTGTGCGCCCAATGAAGACCCGCCTATACCACTGGTATATCGTACGACGTGTATGCTCAGTCGATGAAAAGGAGCTGTGCGTATTCCAACGGGCCATAGAATGGGTTTGTGTGTGCTGCCGCATAATAATATTGGTTGGAAAGGCGAACTATGCTTTTGCATGAAATTTTTGACCAATTCTCGTGGAATACAAACACGGGACGACTCAAGCGTAGCAAGATACGCAGACACAAATAGCCAATAACCAGATATGAAAAGATATGCATGGTTCTACATGACATGAGCGTTGTAGCCCCGTTTGCCCAGGGCACTTCAGGAGATACTTTTGAGTTGGCCTTACCATAATTTCAGGACCAAGGGACAAACGGACAAACGAATGTCCGCGGTCGGATGAACAAATGGCTACAGTCAATTGGGGAGATGCGCCACCACTCCCTCTTCCTACCATACTATAGAATAAACCTCATTACTATCACGTGATTGCTTCATGGTTTTGTGCTATGTGACAGTCGTGCCTGCCTCACTCTTAACTCAGAATTCGCCAGTGGACCAACCCTCCACTCAGTATTGACCCCTCCATCAGCACGTGGAGATGGCGCAAACACCCAATACACCAGTATAGACGAATTCAGGACCGGTCCGATCTTTCTGGTCTTTAGTTCAAGGGCACATACAGCCGGATTTGACCAGCCAGAAGCTGAGAACACGATTGGACTATTGACGGGGCCTGTCGAATATTCGTATCGAGAACCTCCCGAAGCCAAACCATTGGTGGGATCGACCAGTAGAAGAGGCCCTAAACAAGTACCCGGTGGCCCATAGCATAGTCCTGCTTATGCACAGCCTCTCCCAGATGTCGCTATGTACGAGTGGGAACAATCCACTTCGGCATTGCATCCGATGTCAACTCGTAATAGTATCCGCGTAGTGTAGGCTGAAGTCTTTGCCGTTGTTTGGAAAGCCCTGTACCCATTTGCATTCCAACCGTAATTTACGTCAGCGGATTCTTCCGACGATTCAGTTCCCTCACCAGTGCTTGCGGCTGGTCGGTTAGCGATTGCGCAAATAAAAGAGCTATGATATTGTACTGATGGTCGCTGAATTGCTACATGGGGAAATCGGACACCACCGGGAAATCTGTTTGGAATGAAGACCCGACGCAAAAGCACAAGACCACAATTTAAATAAAACCAGGACATCATATCTGCGACCAACCCCAATCTTTTTCCAGGATAATTTTTAGGGTGGACTAGAATGTATTCCTAATTATTTTTACGTATGATGGCGCTGATGGAATTCTCATTATCGAGTACTCTCGGCAATGAACCCTGGCAGCGGGGTGGCACTATTGCTCGTATGGATGGCGATGCAAAGGGCATGCTTTATTGACGCGCACATGTACGCATGGTATGACCCGGTTGTTTGCAAATGGAACAGCAGCGCTTGATTTTCCCACTGCTGCTTTTATCATTGGCATCGACCTTCCTCTTGTGCGTGCTCCCTCCCCAAGACGAAGTGCCTTTCTTTCGCGGACATTTAGTGGCCCAGTGACCGGGCTACGGGTAGCGAAAATATGGAATTCGAAGATGGATATATAGGTGACAGGCATCCAGTACAATTGCTTATGGATTGGACTACACTGCACTGCCTCGACACACCTGGTAAAACTATTCATCCACTCCGCCAATGGCAGAACTACGTTTCAAAATATCGCATAGCGTCACTGGTCACGGCAGTATCAAATACGTATTCTATCTGCTCGGTTCAAAACGTACGATTTCGCTAACTTGAAGTTGATATCTCATACCTGATTACAATAGAAGCACACCAAACTCGCTCCACCGCCATTGTTGCCATAGCCGTTGCTGCCACCATCCATTCCTGCCCCGGCCTCGGGATTAACCCATTCGAAGAAGCCGCATCCTCTACTCGGTCCATAAGGGCATGTCCAGAACCTCTTCCCTTTATTCGGGCCTTCTTTCTGGACAGTTCGCTCCGCGGCACTCACGAAGCATTTGCATTCAGGGGCGGTAGATGAAGCAGCCGTATTGTAGTTACCTTGTATATTGCTGTTATCATTAGCATACGTATTGCCGTACATCCCGTTGCCGGTGTGCTGACCACCTCCATGGCTCGAGTGGTACATTGAGCCGCTCCCGTTGTGGCTGTGATTCTCCTTGACTTTCCACTCGAAGAAATCGCACCTGGCCCCTTCCCCTTTCCCACACCCGAAAAACTTCTTGCCAATATTAGCACCTTCTTTAGACACTGTCCGCTCAGCCGCTGGATTGCCACAGTCACACCGCGGGTGACTGTCTAAGGTGCTTTGTCGCAGAGCACCCCCCCCTCCTCGGTTGCTGTGGTTGGAGTTTTGCGAATAGTTTCCAGACGTATTGCTGGTGTGTGAGCTACTGCCGTAGATCTCACTCCCGTGCCCTACATTGCCATTTATACCGCCACCGTCTGTATCACTCCACAAGAAGTACGAACACTTGGTCGCCTGTGGTTTGGCGCAAACGTAAAATTTCCGTCCCAAATTCGGCCCCAGTTTCTGCGTTGTGCGCTGTGTCGAGGGTTCGCCACAGTCACAACTGGGATTGCTGTCGTTCGATTGAATATTTCCGTGATTGCTGTAACCAGCAGTGTTGGTATTGCTGTTAGTGTAGCTGCTGCTACTGTTGGTCTGGTAGTTGAATGATTGGTAGTTGATTGTGTGTGTTGTTGGCTGTTGGTGATCGTAGGTACTATATGTATTGAAAGTGATGTTAGGGCTTCTGCCTATGTTCCTGTCGTTGCTAATTTGAAGATCCGGTGCCTGTAGATGATATTAGAAAAGAAGATAGCCTTCAATGAATAATTCGCTGAAGCTTTACCAAAATCCAATATGGATTCAAGTAAGAAATTGAATCGAACTCGTTATCGCTCCTAGTTTATGGACAGCCAGATACCTGTTCGACAATCTGAGAGCAATAGTTAGATCCCCATAGAGAGATGATCGATACGCAATGCCAATTTCACACTTAGAATGGATGCCATAGTAACTCGATCATACAATGGAACACAAGCACGCGGCACTTACGTTTCCGCCGCCGGGTCGATTGCTACCACCACCTTGAAGTTTTTGGTCCGGACTTGGATCCAGGTATTCGAAAAACTTACATGTCTTAGTCAGGCATGTGTAGAAGGCTCGTCCCTAGTATTGTACGCAACGGGAGCAACTCAGTGTGAAAAAGAATATTTGCCCTGATAGAACCAATGGAAATGGGTTCGATTTTGATCTTGGAGTAAACTATAAAATTTAATTTGCCAATGCATGTATGTCACTTTTGGAGGAGCCAGCTTGTGCATAAGACTACCAGAAATTGAGTTTGTTATTGTTGCGGAAGATTTTACTAAAGTATACTATGCACCAATTCTTCAACTTACACACCAAAACACATACGCATGTTTACATTTGATAGCACCGCACATGCCGGCGCCCAAGAGAGAAGAACAATACAGAGGCAACTTGTGCAAAGGGCTGTCATAAATTGCGATAGTTATAGTATCAAACAGTCTCTTACTCGATAGTATTGTTTCGAGAAAGGACCCCATTCACTATCTTCTGCTCACAAAACACAACAAAAAATGTAATCGTAGATAAACACACCTCACTCTTCGTTTTCAGCCGAATACTTGGTACGTTACAATCGCAATTCGGGGCGTCTGGTGTGATATCGTCCATCCATGCAAAAATGTCGCATCTATGATAGTATTTTCCCACATTTACCACATGTTAGTCTCAGGGCTTTGGGTGACAAAAAAACCAACCTCCAAGGACAAAAGAACTATACTCCAAGCAAGCCAAAAGATATCTCAAATACATCAGACATTGCGGTGCAAACGCAATCAATCAACTACGGCTAAAAATCAGAATCCGAATCAATTGAAATGTGCTGAAATCGACTCAGACAAGCAATATCAAAGTTGTTACTCGTCCTCAGATACGGTATGATGCACATGTGGCCATATAAATAGTAATATAAGCGTTGCAAGGATCGTCAATCCAGATCTTCGATCGACATCGTACAATACCACATACTTGTTATCGGGTGGCCCTGCACAGCAGTAGAATTGTCGACCCGTGTTTGGTCCTTCTCTGGTGGTCGTCCGCACAATGCATTCACGATCACACGAGCAAAAGGGGGTGACCGGTGCTGCCTCCTGATTCTGCATGGATCATAGTGTTATCAAGCAGAATGAATAGTCCCAAACAACTGTGATTTCTGTATTGAATCTCTGTGTATGTAACGCGACATGAAGTGCCACAGGTCTGCATATCTGAAAAACCGACACCGCAATACAACGGGCGAGTGATGTCTCGTGCTTTAACCACGCACAACGAGGATCAGACAAACTTACCGGCGTGTGAGTTCGGTAGTTATGTCCAGAGTTCGAAGCACCAGCGTTATTTTCATAGCTGCTATATGCAGGTCCCACATGTTCGCTATAGCTAGGCATCATGCGAGCGTTGCTGTGGCCGGTAAACGAAGCCTCCACACCGTCAAGAGCCTCGATGAATAGGTCGTCTTCATCAGAGAAATCCGGAGACTGCGCAGTCAACAAAACGATGCTGAAACTAGTTTTTCAGCTGTATACACAAAAGAGCTCGGAGAAACGTACAACTATGGATAACCATACATTTGTACTTACGGGTGCACGTTTCTGTCAAGCCGATAATAATCAAATTTGCCTGTTGCTAAAATCACAATCCAGCAGCAATATAGTGGTGTACCATACCATTGCTAGAACTGGATTCAATTGACAGGTATAGTACCTGCTACGGATCCATAATAATTTCTCTCCTGCTCTGCCGAAAAGAGAACAAAGCTCGAATTGCCCACCAATTGTCCTCGGTGATATATAGGACGAGAAACAAAATACAGCAAGAATAGAAAAACTTGACACGGGCCAGCAATAGAAACACGTTATCTGATGAATCTCCGTCTTCGAATGGAGAGTGACAGCTGACACGTACCTTGTACGCTGAGGGGTTGTTAGCTGCCGTGTTGACTGCTGACGTGTTGTTGTCTGGGGGGTTATATGCTGGGGCGATGCTGTCGAACAACTCGTTGATTGCGGCATCGTCGTCGTCGTCGTCATCGTCAGACGAAAGCAAACTTATGGTCTCGACAACACGTTTCGTGCCATTGGCTGCTTTGCTCTTAAAGTCAGTCGAAGTACCCAAGCTACTGTTTGTCCTGGCGTTCATATTTGTGCTAGTTCGAGTGCTTGCGTCTATAGCGGTGTTTGAGTTGGTAGTCCTAAGTGATTGTGCGGCATTTCGCCACTGGTCTAAATTGGTCTGTCTGAGTGGCACAGCAGCGCAAGTCGAAGGTGTACTAGAGTCACTAGCCTCCATTTTCCTATCCGTATGGATAAGTGCTAATTTGGCGTGTCGGCTAGGTTTCCTCGCACCACCTAGTCCTGATTTAACTGCATCAGACCCGGATTTTTCATCTGTATTCGTCTCTGTACCTCTATTCGCATTGGCATTCGGCGCTACACCGATTCCTTCTGCGTATTTGCTGAGACTTAATTTACTTTGCCCGACCTTACCCTCTATCCATGTCCCTGGAACGTTGTTGCTCGTGCCTATCCTCGCGCCTACTTCAGTCCCAGTCCCGTTACCCCGTGTTGTGCTTGGATGGGATTCTTGATTGCCTCGGGCATTCCGCTTATTTTGCTGGTTCGTATATTGGTTCTGGTTGAAGTGTACACTAGTATTCTGGTGCGTATTGGCTGAAGCCACATGACTCCCTCGACTGACACCGCTTGAGCCTCTCCCGCCTCCTGCAGAAAGATAGAAACAATACCTAAGAACCTGGCACGAAGTATGTAGTTAGGTTGAACTATTAATTTTGAAGACGTGCTGCAAATTATGACCCTGCTAAAATAAAACTACAGGTATGGCTGTTCAAACAGGGCACTAGTGAGTTTGGCAATGATTAGAAAGTATGAAGCATGCATTGAAATGTAGTATATATATGTAGGTGCGTTGGTGCAAAGAAACATTGAAATCTCAGTAAATGAGACTAATCAGTCAACCATAGTCTGATAGTCTAGAGCCTCTAAAGGTTGAATTTTCTGAAACGTGTGCCCTCTTAGACGACACCCGCATACAATTATATTATATGCGCACATACACATGGTTTTGTGTATGCCAGCTCGATGCACGCCGGTCAGTCCAATATATCAGAAACAAAATGTGCGTACTACTATGTGAATGTGTGTGTGACAGTACATGTGTATATATATTTGTATGTATATACCTAACTATACATATGTAAGTACATTCATACATGTATATATATAAACGTATGCATATTTGAAAGACACCCTGAAACATACCGCGTCCAGGACCTGGGCCGGGGCCAGGAGGGGGTCCGGATCCGCCTCGCCCACTGTCCACTGAGCTAGCACCTCGACCACGACCAGCGCCACCTTAAAATTGGTACAACATTAGATAATAGGGAAGCTTAACCTTTATTTCGAGGGTGGAGAGTGAGGGAGTTTCTATTTCAGTTGAGACAAAGAATTGGGGTAGATAGTTGACATGCAAAGGACGAGGATAGATATTATGCGTAAGCTGGCACGCGCATACGACCGACGCATGGGTGATGTTGAGATTCCTCGTGATGATATAAGTCGAAACAAGTGCCTTATACAGTTTGGGGTGTACTCGTGCTGGACGATATTTGGACTGCGATGCATGTGTGCCCCTCGTTATATTCGACATAATGGATTTCTGATTTATCGACAACACGACACAGAAACGCAGTACGAAAAGATACAGCCCCAACTTCAGTAGTGAATGAGAATTTAGCACGAGCACAATTTTGGAGAACAAATTTGAGCGACACGTGAATGTATTCAAACAGTCCGATATCATCACAGTACGAGAGTTCGCACAATCACGCCTGCGAGGGTAGTCAACACTTACTATTTGTACTCCCTGCACCCCCGCCTCGACGTGTGCCTGGTAACGCCAAACAAAATGAAATAGAACGCAATTATGAGCTATATGAAATTCAAATTGTGAGGGAAATGCAATTGACATGACTACCTATTGTTATGTACGCTCCATGCCGTAATTGCAGACGTTATCTCTTGGAGAAAGACTTAATATGCAGGCGTATAGCGAGATCATTAAACCATAGATAGAATACTCGCGGGCAATCAATGCAGCATCACATAACTACAATCATATTACCATTTTCTGATTTGATTAGGAACAAGAACGACCTCGCACTGCAAATAAACATACTGAGCAAGAATACACTGCTCAATTGAGAACATGTAAGATAACTATAAGTGCCCCGTCAAGATAGGACAACAACGCCATACTATTGAGAATAGACAGTCACCTGGAAGAGGAACGCCTGCTGGTCTACCGACAGTTTCCGATTGAAGTGCCTCGTCTAGTCTGTAGTCGCAGAATACACACCCCGTGTATTCCGGTCCCAGCCTAGGATCCATCTATACATATGAACATACTACGATTAGCTCAAGTGGCATTTGCGCTATTGTAAGACACGTTAACGATGACCACAGCCACTGAATTGCGCGTTTCGGTACTTCAAATGAGTCACGATCTCGTGATGACTTCGAATGTATCTAGTCCCGCGCAGGCTAAACATAAGTTGGCTAGATATATGGTACTGATCCATCGTCAACTTTGATGTGTATTTGAACACTGATGAAAATTACTGGACTTACCTCTCTGGCGAGGAACTTAGCTTCGATCTGCTTCACTTCCCCGTGAGTTTCAGATGAACAATTGTTACATATTTGATTGACAACGGTGATATTCGAAGCGACCTTCCCGAACCAAATCGTGTACTTGCAAGTGGGGTATCCCATACATGTGATGCGATATTTGTCGCTTTTTGCCTTACGCAGTGTCATTTGGGATCCACATCCTTGGCAGGTCCTCACCAGGGTGTCGGTTGGTAGACCTGTACAAACATGAGAACATGTAGGGTTGAGTCGGCTATTAAGACAAAAGTCGTAAACATCACTTCATTATCTGACAAGCTCAGCTAAACTTCATCGAGCATAGTATTTGATGTCGCGAAGTTTGCTTGATGCCGCTCATATCTAATTTAGTCGCTGACTTCAGTTTGTGCTATGGCAGCAACACGTATTAAATGACATCGGTTGACTGTGTTCTTGACTCTATAGCCAATGATACTTATCGGCGACACGTTGCTTCGGAATTCATACAAGATTTAACGCACATTGTCTTCGCAGAAAAATGGCAAACGGTTGACATACCGTTATCGTCGCCTGCCGTGGGTCCAGGTGCTGGTTCGGTTTCGAAGAACTTTGAGACTGCATCTATAAACAGCTGCGTTTGTGTGTAGGCGGAAACAAAGATGTCCTTGTACTTGCCAGAATATTCGTTGCAGATATCAGCTTTCGTCTTGCGTGCCTGGCAGACATCCACCAAGGCGCGCTGTGGTTCAAGCATAAACAGTGTCCACAAGTGATTTATTTAGTCCGTGATTTTCGCAGTGACCCTTTGGATACGATTGCAGGTCGATTTCCAATTAATGGCCTCCAATTTAATCAAAAGTGACCCTCCCATCGTAGCCAGCATCAGAATAATTATATACCTTCACTACTTTTTCTCACCTCTATTGCGATTATGCAGGGGTATACTCCGATAACGGATTTACTGTAGGGTAAATAATACATACCTCCATTTCAGCCCGCAGATGTGGTTTGGTCAACTGGAATCCCATCCGCGCATATGCTTCTTCGAGAGCCATGCCCAGGGAAGACGGGTAGAACAATCGATCGTCACCTTAATATTTAGTTCACAATATATCAGGTCAGCTCCTAGTTGACAAGCCAAGTTCAAGCTCTGGCGGCTAAACTCGTAGAAAACATTGAGTGCAATGGTGTTCACATGATTGCGCCCAGTGGTATCCAGTGTGTATTTGAACAGGTATGCTAGGTTAAGTCGTAGGTGCCGACAACCAAGACAAGTTTAGACCTCGTGGCACAAACCGCAGGACGCGATCCTAAGAAGACCAAAATCCACATAGCTATTCAAGTTGTGCAATAACGGATGCTCAATTTGGGAACTACATCCCGAAATGTGTATATTCAGCTTGGCAGTGCGCCACAATCTATACGCGCGATAGCAGCCTGTATAGAAAGTAGTGCATCTATATTCCTACGTAAATTCGTAAGTACTTTTGTAAATATCAGTGGGCATATGTTGGCGGATGAACTGCGCTAAACAGTCACAAAAGTTTCCAAAGTTATGACCCTGCTGCCTTCAATTCCTAGACTAAAACAAACACTTACGACATCCAAAAACAGACGGGCACGATTCACCTTGTAGGGCGTACTGTCGTCGTAAGATATTCGCTATGTGTTCTGGCATGGTAGCATCGGTACCGATACCATTCTCATCCATGAGTGTGATCAGCTCTGCTTCGCTCAGCATCTTCGGTGCCTCTGTGGCACCTTCCGCAATATCCAAGAAGCTGGGGGTGAATTGCTGCCCTGGAAAGAACCCAAACTATAATTATTACTAGTTACCAATTGGCTAGAAATGAAGTACATATGACACCGCTACCATCGGCTTAGCACGCTGACAGCCAGTTTGTCGTGGTCTATCAAGTGGCAGATATTTGAAAGAGGCGACCACAGGCCATGCCGTAACCTATGACTAGAGTGAGGAACGCTTTAATTCTGCGAGCTGTGGTCTCTTCAGTTTTGCATCTCGTATGCATGACACTAACAAAGCAGTATAGTTTGCTACCTTCTTGATTGAATACGCATTATAGTCAGAGACTGAACTGCAGATCTTCTATATGATATCCCCTACCTCAAAAAGCAGTTTAATTTTCGCGCCTTGATGCGACTACGTCTCGGATACATACATTATGCCCAAGTAAGATTGAACACCTCACAACTACCGCAGCTATAGATCGCTGGCGAGGAGACAAAACTCACCTTCCTCAAAGTGCGGGATAGTCTTTGCATTCCATTTTTCATATGGATATACTAGGTACCAGTTGAGTGCATGTATAACGAGTCCCTTGCATGTGAACTTCTCATTGTCCATCGCGGCCGTTACAATTGTCTGGAACCCGAGCGCCATCTGCGAGCAGACTGCCAGGAAATGTCGGGTGATGAGCTCGAAGATCAGCGCTTCCTGTGGGATTCGACAGGTGAGGAGTTTGTATTTCACAGATACGCGCGGATAAATATCCTAAACTGACGTTGGTATCACCTGGCAAGAACTAAAACAATTGTGGTAGACATCTCGAGGTGAAGCGCTACAGCAACTGCCGCGGGTGGTTTGGAGCGGTTTGGCGTCCTTTCCAGTCACCTCCAAGTGATGTGAAGGCCTCGGAGACTCAGTAAGCCCAATGGCGCACCCTTACCATGCTTTAGTTAACGAAGTAGGCACGTGCTTTATCCCGATTTCACATTCAAGATGCCTGATTTCCAATCTACAGATAATCATACAACTAATATATACTCAACTTAAATCTAACATGCCTGAAGGTATTTCTGAAAGAACTGACTTGACATACAACACGCCTGAAGCTACATCTGAAATAACTGACTTGACATACAACATAACTGGATATACATCTAAGATACCCGATAAACAATCTTTCACGCCTGAATTTACATCTCACTATCTGACACTTACATCTAACTAAACTGGAATTGTATTTGACGTATTAGACTACATAACTCGCATACCTGTCCTTCAAGATTCCGTCCGTCTTTAGTAGGGTGAATCGGGGGATGTGACTGGTCATTGTGTGTACCCTGTCGTGGCCTGATCGGCGGTGCGTCTTGTGCGAGTAGGTTGCGCGCAAATTGACCCCATTGTGGATGCTCAGTCTAGCCGAATAGTATGAAGAGAAGCATTGGTTTATGCAAAATAAATTATATCATAATTTCAATTAAGGCAAGCCCGAATGCCGGAGAATAGATCATGTCTTCTCTAAGCGAAGCTATGCGAATAGAGTGCGCGAAGCGTCGCTCATCACGGCTATGATTCCAGTGATACTTTACCCAACAAATAGTCCGTAAAGGAAAATACCTGTTGTTGGATTATCGCTGGTAAATCCATGCTCGATGGGAATTGGTCAGTTTCGGTACGCGGGTAAGATATGTAACCCTCCATGTACAACTTCTCCGCAAGTTGCATACACCGATTGGAATCGATAAACAGCTTTCTCGACACGAGTTTGCACATCTCAACAGTCGTTAGCGGTAGCGGTGTCCATCTCTTCTTCTCTTTACCTTCTATCTTCACCACCTCCGCCACGCGTGCATGTCGACACTCTAACAGATATTGCTCGACCTGTTCTTTGTCAAACAGACGGTTCCGTGCCCACAGAAACTATACATTGTAGTTGATCAGCGGTGAGGGAAGTGCCGCGTATGGGTTAGAGCTTTTATGTACATGCAAGGTTCTTTCGTGCTGCGTCCGGACATTGAAAACATAAAGCGCGAAGAACAACTTGCAGATCCGGGCCAACTTAAATATGTAAGATGACCCGAACAGAGATGACTCATAGGCCTACCACCCTCAAGCGCAATCAGAAAGCACCCAAAACTACGGCCGCAGCACCATTGCACAGCTCCTCTTCGTGGAGTGATCGCGTCACGAGCACGTACACCGCAAGGAACAGATGCTTATGTATATGTATCCAGGCCTCAGGATCGAACTTTCAAACCAATGATATGCATCGCAAACACGGGCGTGAACTTGAGAGTGACACCAGCCTGTTAACAACTAAAACACCTTCACAATCTGGTTGCCATCCTCAGCACACTCCATGATGTACATCACAAAAACAGCCAGAAACTTGAGACTGACACCAGTCTTCTGTTACCAACTAACACCTTCACAATCTGGTTGCCATCCTCAACACACTCAATGATGTACATCACAAAAACAGCCAGAAACTTGAGACTGACACCAGTCTTCTGCTACCAACGAACACACCTTCACAATCTGGTTGCCATCCTCAGCACCGGCCGTGTACTGCATGTCGATCTTCCAGAATGCCTCACTTACGAAGGCCTCCACCTTACAATACTGATCAATGACAAACCCAAGCGTGGGGAATTGACAAGGCCCTGCTTGTCGGATAGCACCGAGCGTGTGGGAGCAGAGAATAGGCGATTAGAACCAGCCAACGAGCATCTGGCAGCAGTAGGTCGGTGTTGAGAAACAGTGTTCGAGCGAGTCTCCAGGAATAGTGAACAGTGTGTGGATTTGGAAGCAGTACGCGAGTGCAACAGGTAGACAGCAAGCGAATAGAAGCTATAGGCATTGACCAGGCCTTGATTTCTATATGGTTTTAGACTAGTATAAAGCTTGCCCGTGGTGTTCATGTGGTGAGGAGAAAACCTTTGGCTAGGGTGCATTGTGTGGATTTAGAAACAAGGCCTACGTGCGGGGTTGCAATATACTTTGTCATCTACGACAGAATTTTCAATTCCAGAGCAGATATAAACATGACAGCACACGAAAGTGAAGCAGCACACACATAATGTACTTGAAAGCCGCACGCACCTGCATACCACAACTGAACAAGCGAGGCACATCCATGCCATACATGAAAGCAAATTACACGTCCATACCGTAACTGATGATCTTCTCGTGTAGATCTGCAAATCTCGGCTGCAAACATAGCGTCTGCATGCGCGTGAACGCTGCCCCCACACGCAAGTCCAGTTCTGATCTCGCATCCACAGCGTCGCTTTCGTGTTGATTGACTGGTCTAAGCGTGTTACACGCCTTGATAAGCTCACCGTGTGTAACCGCACTGAACTGTGCACGTAACACCCGCAGACCTCTGTTAGCACTCAGACATATATCTCGTATCTCGCATGCTATATTCTCCCCTTCCCTATCGCAGTCGGTCCACAGTACTAGCCAATCGCTCTGTCTAGACTCTCTGATCAACGTTTTCTCGATGTTCTCCATTTCAGCCTTAACGCGTTTGTCGACATTAGCTGTGAACAGGACCGTCGGTGATACCGACGCCCATGACTTGTATGCAAGCGGAAACGCATGCTCCATCAAATGCCCCGATACAGACGTCATCTTCACATGACACATCTCTCCAAGCATGTTGCATTGATACTCGTAGATTTTGTTGTACACAGAAAGACCATTGCGTACATTATAACCTCGTCCAATGATCTGAGACACTCCTTTGGCGACCGAAGGCTTCTCAGCCACACATAGCACACGTGGTGGACCTTGTCGTCGCGGCATGGTTGTGAGATGAGTACACCCAACAGACAACTGTCAACTACGAGAAAACGCACCGATTGTTTTTTGGGTGCAAGCGTAGCATACCTATCATACGCAAATTTCAAAAATAATGTGGTCCTAAAGCATGTATATACTTGGATTGTAAGATTACCCCACGTCTGCTGACTTTTCTGGCAGGTTGACTGATATAAGAATAATTCACTGTAGACCCCCTTTCGCATCGAACATCCTCCAGATCTCAGCGCAAAAATCGAAAACATATAGCTAATGTTATAGAGCCGAAGAGTGGCTAAGATGGATTGCGTACTGTGGTCTCAGCAAGAGTTTCGGCATAGCCATCACCATAGGCCTATCTCACCAAGCGATTACGAGAGGACTTGCAACTCATATTACATAGACGGAATCAAACCGTTTATTATTTTGCCTATATATCCGTCGGCGTCCCAGCACCATGACCCTATCTGTGGCGATTCCCAACAAAAATATCTCTCAAATATGTAGCGCGTCAAATTTTAAGTCCAATCGAAATTTGTATTCATTTGTAGCCCTTGCCCCTCGGCTCTATGTAAATATGTAATAAACAAATATTTTTAATTCAAAGGGCTATGATATATTATTATATTTTAGAAATATTTCCAGCACACCCAAAGCATTCTAAAATCTAAATTGAACAACCATATGTACCAACATAGCCTTCTAAATGTAGCAATGATACCAAAAAAATTATATATATACATATATATAAACACTCTGCTCTGGAGAGGGAGAAAATAATAATCATCCTTCTACCTCCGGGAATCGATATTTTCAGAGAGAGCCGTTTCCTCAAGAGGGTCATGGCTTTTATCTTTTGATGTGGTATCACATATAAAGGCTATGAAAGCCTCCATACATAACCAAATTTACTTCTATATTCCTACATATTTTTTTTTGCAATACAGGGTGAGGGTAGCTTCCTAAAAAAAATCCGAAGGCTATTTGTATATGCTTTTAGGTCTCTATGGTGCAAATCATATAATATAGGAATACTGTATAGGAATATAGGGGTACGGGCAGCCTCCTAGAAAAATACTAGGCTATTTGTGTGTTTTGGTTCTTCTGACGTGAATATAAAATAATTATCATTTAAACAATCTGAAGCCTATTCTTTTAATAGCACAAGTCCTGCTATATGTGCTACAATTTATTGTATTTGTACTACACGTATCTTCCCTCAGCATCCATTTTGTGTGTGCGTAGGTGAACCGTCAAACTGCCGCTTGCCTGATAGCTCATAGAGCACCCTTCCACTGGACAGGGGAAGGGGTAATTCGCTGTGTGGCGATAGTAATGTTTCTTAATATCGCTCGGTCTGGAGAAGGTTTTCCCGCAATTCGGCCAGCTACATACCGTCAAGAGCTTCTCTTCATTGCTGGGCCGTGTAGTGTAG
>LUCW03002204.1:47500-52500 GCA_001586965.3 Sphaeroforma sirkka | reverse complement strand
TGTGATTCGCAAGGAAGACCCAAATAAAAGTAAATCTAGCCTCTGTAATAGCCAGCTTGGGGTATAATGCTTCATTATACGTGGATTTTCTCGGCACGTTTTAATTTGATAATAAAATCAGTCTCGAGTTTTTTTGTTGTTTTTTTGTCATGTGTTCTAACTGTTCTCCCTGTTCTGCGCAGCTGAAAAAAAAATTGTATACGAGAAAAAAAATGAAACAAGGGATTCAGACTTCAGAGTCTCAGAAATTCTGGGAACCAGTCAACCAGCCAACCAGAGAGAATGAGCCTATGAGGGATCAAAAAAATAAAATTAATAATAGATCGAAAATTGTCAATTTGATCTATTCTGGAGTAAATTCTTTTAAATTATTCACGTGTGCGCCTGACGCCTGTGCGGTGTGTGTGCACATCAAGTTTTATGCCGTGAACGTCAACTATCACCACTATTCAAGTTCTCTCTCTATTTTTCTTCACTGCTACTCTCTAGAGAGAGGGAGAGTGCTACGTATGAATTCAGAATTGTGCATATGCGACTTGTAAACATGAAAACCTATATGAAAGCGTCAGGCTCTAGATGGCAGGAGTCAGGCGTACTGGCGACAATTTTAATCTTTTTTGAAGTATTCTCGCTATAATGTTATTACAGCGGACCTGACAAGCACTTTGTCAGGCAAAGGCACAAATTATCTTTATACGGCTCCGACACGCAATTCGTGGATAGAATGTGACTATAGACAATCTTTGGCAGTTCCTCAATATCGTTAGCTCTGCTCTTTATATAGTACATAGGTTTATATCGATAATATTTGGTCCTCCCGACCAATTGCACCGTAGAGTACAGGAAATATTAAGACCACTGGAAGTTTGTTCGTTGCTCGTGGTCACTTTCAGAATTTCGCACCACGTCTACGACCTTGATTTTGCCTGCAGTATGGCAAAATCAGAAAAGCATTGATGATTGAGCTTCGAAACAGTTACAAATATTTGCACACCACGCAACGTAGTGGCTCACTCAGCATTGAGACACAACTCGAATTTGGATATATATTTGTCTACACTTCTATATATATATATATATATTGATAATGTCAACCATAAAGTTTTGATTTGAGATCTGCAATAAGCACCACGTGTCACTAGATATACCGCTGAGAGCACATAGTATGACTTACAATAAAACAGCGGCTTGCTGAAGATTGTTCAGCACCAAATCGAGTCGTTCTGGAATAGAACCCCGCTTGTCATTCCGAGTCATTTCGAGTCTTTGTGATGAGCCCTGTTTCTGTATACGCTTACCTTCACTCCTTCCCAGACTCATACTTGTACAGTTTTCTTTAACAGTTGGGGATATCGTTCTACTCATACCAGAAGTCAAAGCAATGCCACTCTGTGCACGATACTTGAGGAGAGGGGTAGGTTTCAAGGTGGTACAAGTCGCGGCTCTTGCTGTTTTGCCCGCCTTCATACCCACACTGTCTGGAACCTTGAATAAATCGCCCAAGCCACCGGTCTTGTCTGTTGCCTCACTCCTCGTTTGTGATTGGGTAAGTACACCATCGTCGGTACTCTCATTACCTGTTAACCTCTTGCTTGTCTCACTGTGTTCGTACTTTGAACTACTATCCGCGTCGGGAGTTCCGCCAGCTGAGCAGAGATCCCCCTCACTTTTGCTGACAGCACCCAGTACATTGCCCAGCAGCCCTTTGATAGAGAATGACTCGGTACTGGCCGTGTGCACGGCAAGCAGAGCGCTCATCGAAGTTGTTTCGCTACCATCTTTACCACATAGTTGTTCTCTGCTTTCCCCGGCGCTTGTGGTCGATGTGCTGCTATGCTTGCTGGCTAGGCTGCTCGTATTGCTCAGCTTGCCTTTCTGTATGGTGTTGGCAGTTGGTGCGCTCGAGGTGGATGATGTTTTCGATCCCGATGCCGATGAACCGCCGAGTGTTTGGCGCAATGTGTTGAATTTTCGTGTGAGACTCGCAACGTCTTTTTCCAGATTGAGTTGCGCCTTCGGTGTATTATTCCGACAAGTGGGACACTTTTTGGATTTGTATGTTTTGGACTTGCGCGTATCCTCAGCGGCACGGAACGACAGGTTCTGTGCAAGGTCATTTTTTTTAGGTTATCAGTAATTGAGAACTTGACCTGAGGTAGAACGAAGCCTGAATACGCTAGAAAGCTCGATACGTAGTCCCCGAAAAATCTATATGGCGCTACAAAAAAGAGCTAGATTCTTAACTGAAGAGAAAGATACACGTATTAATATTAAGCCAACTATTAAAGTCTAACATATACCGCACATAAACATACCCTTTGGATGTACTGTGATCGATTTTCTGGCGGAAGAGCTATTCTGTCGATATATCGCCTTACAAAGGGGATATGCAACTTGATCAAGGCATTCAGGGGTCTCATATACATTTCTTTTTCGGCAAACTCAACGCCATTGGCAATATTCTGGATCGTTTTGCTGATGAGCTTGAGAGTCCGCGACACTCTGCGTAGGGTAGGGATGAACTCTTTAATATAAGGAATTTGACCCTATAGCTGGAGCCACCCAACACAGTTTTCGCTATGGCACTGGATGAGAGCCTGTATTGTAGACCATATAGTACAGGTGCACACTATACCAAACAGTCCGAATGCATTATATACGACACCTACACAGACTGTGATACAAAGTATCAAATCAACCATGACGATCAATTCATTATTTCTACTATGAAATCAAATAATGACAACGAAACACGCTAATCATGCCTGCACGACACGTACCTTTTATCAGTATAGTCGTCTGCAAGGCCGAACTGCTTCGGACTAAGGATGGCTGGATTGAAAAATCTCAGGAAGAGGAAACTGCTGATGGCAGTATAGCGGGCGTTGGGCTCATCTGGAAATTTTTGTACAACCACCGACTGTAGTCGGCTGAATACATTCCGGAGAGGTTCGGGACATTCATGTACCGAACTGTATATCTGAAATAATATTTTCTCTATCATTTCGGACAGATACTTGAGATTGGTATCCGTGCAGCCCTGCCAGAATATTATTTGTCATAGTCACTTAGTGGCAGCAATTGAGAATAATATAATAATCCGAACGACTGCTCAGTCATTAATGTAGCACTATATATACCTAGTGAAGAATCCAAACAAGTAACTGAGAGAACATTGCAACTTTAGAAGTGTGTTATGACCCATGTATGCACGAACACATACGTCAGCTTCGACCAATTCAGGATCAATCTCTGCACTATGCCTCGACTTGTTCTGTACATCGGAAAGTATCGGGCACAGAACATCATGCAGATAGCTTCGCCCTGTATGGTGAAGAATGTGGGCATCCTTAGTTTGGATGTTCATACTTGATTAAAGCCGTCAAGATGGGGGAAAGCCTGGTCAAATCACCAAGATAGTGCATGATAAGGCCACGCGATAATGTGCGAAAGCACCTGCGGCATGTCTAGTACGAACCCTTCCCCTGGGATAAGTAGTTGTTTCGACTGAGTGGTGCCGTGCCTGTGTCCAGACGACTACAACAGCTTTTACTATTAAACTTAAACTTCATTCAAGCGGAAACTCCTTAGCTGAAAATAGGGATACGCTTGTATACTTTTGTATTACCTATTCGGTTCATCCAGGAATCCATGAACTTGGAGGCCAGAGAATTCCCCCTGAAGATGGTGGTGTAGATAGTCGTCTCGTTGACTTCCTCCTTGCAAACCATGTTGATGAAGGCCATGGAGTGGTTCTGCTGAGGCGTTGAACATGCCTGCGTGAAAGTAAAATGCGTGAGTCCGCGCTGCATCTCAGCATAATAAATATGCGATAATTTGGTGTGCTACATCGCCCACAAATAGGGTGCGAGAATGACGGGGAGCTACGCTGAAATCAGAAAAAGGAGAGGCAACAACCGCAACCCACCTCGTACACGCGCATCAGTAGTGTGGCGGTGGCCTTGATATCCGCTGCAGCCATGTGTGCAATGAACTTTCTAAGCTTGTTCAATTCATGAGGGTCGTTCTCGAGCAGCAGATCCAGAAAGTCCGAGTAGTAGTCTAAGGGCAGTGTAACCTCATCGACAAAGTGCACCTCAGCCCTCAACGACCCCTTGGCTCCACAATCATTGCGAGCTTTGCTCACGCAATTCGGGTGCGACACTATTCCACACTTGTCACATTTGCACACACTGTTGCCTTGACCAAGCAACACGCCCTGGCAGATGGCACAGAAGACGGACACGTTGACGACAGTGGTTTGGAATACGTGTGAAATGCCATTGTCCCTGTCCTTCGTCTCAGCAGACAGAGGAAACCTGTTTGATCCAGCAATGGCAGTTAGTGTTGCAAGAGCTCGATATGTGTGTGTGATTTTGCTAATATCGTTTCCCCTCCCCCGCGCTGTGGCTGTAGTAGCCTATATCTGGAAGTGTTAATGCGGTACATGGCGAAGTACTTCACTCTCCAAAATATATGTCAGAGGGTCTAGTCGTAGTGGTTATTGTGGGTGTCACAGTTGTAGCCCAATACATTACTCGGTGAAGTTAAAAATTACTTCAATAACAAGCGTGTGGTGTTGGTAGCTGAAACAAACACGTGGCCGTGAGACACAAAGAATGATGGGTTTAATCGACATGTATCTTGTACCCTATTTTATGTGTACGCATGAGTAGCTTACCAAAGCTCGTGCGCGATCGAATCTTGTGCCAGGAAAAGACGTGGGATGTTCACCTGCCCCAGCAGAACGTCCTTGAAGATGCGTTGCTTGGACCACACCTCGATTATACACTTGCTGAAGTTCGCCGAATTAAGGGCAATCTCAAAGCTTTGGTCCCAGAAGGGATTCTGCGTTTTCTTCTGCGTGCGTGTCTTGTAATTACACACCAGACCATCGTCTACGCGCACTGCACAGTACACTTGAGTGTCATCCTCGCTGCTGAATGTGGGTAGGTTTTTTGCCTCAATGACTCTCAGTTTGAGCGTACGCTCCTGTATAC
>LUCW03002204.1:40000-42500 GCA_001586965.3 Sphaeroforma sirkka | reverse complement strand
CATCTCTTTATATGTAACATGTACATTTTATACATGTACGTATACATCGTCATGCATGTTTCTCCAGTGTGTTCTGTATATGCATTGTGTTCTGTATATGTATGCATGTATATAAAAAATATATGCATATATATATGTATTATATTATAATATACATATATACATATTAATATATATTAACATATACATATATTACATATTACATAATATGTACATATATACATATATACATAAATGTATGTTATTGTCCATATCTGTATATGATACCAATACTGATGTTTGTATTTTGAATATATTTGTTATATGTATTATACGCATCCATCCATACATATCCATGTATATATAACGTCTGTATGTTCCAGATCTGTATAATTATATGGATCTATATATATATTATTATACATATTATATATTATTATTATTATAATATGCATATTACATGCAATATATATATACATGCATATATTGGTATACATATCTCTTATATATCTTAATATATGCTTATTTTTTATTTATTTTATATATATATTATATATATATATATATATATATATATATATATATATTATATATATATATATATATATATATATATATATATATATACATATGCATATGTTATGTTGCATGCATATATATATATGTGTCATATGTATTCATACACACATATACATATATATATAACATGCATATATATATATATATACGCACACATATGATTATGACATGCGTGTGTGCGTGCGTGTGTGTACGTGTATGTATATATATATATGTAATGTAAACACGTGTGTGTGTGTGTTTGTGTGCGTCTGTGTATGTTGTGTGTGTGTATGTGTTCATATATATATATATATATAGTAACAATAATAACAATATACGTGCGTGCGCGTGTGTGTGCGCGTGCGTCTGTGTGCGTGTGTGTGTGTGCGCGTGTGTGTTCGTGCGCGCTTGTGAGGAGTATACACATATGTATGCATGTGTGTGCGTGTGCGTGTGTATACGTATGTATGTATGTATATAATATAAATACGTGTGTGTGCGTGTGTGTGTGTGCGCGTCTGTTGTATGTTGTGCGTGTGTGTATGTGTTCATATATATATATATATATATAGTAACAATAATATATATATGCGTGTGTGTGTGTGTGTGTGTGTGTGTGTGTGTGTGTGTGTGTGTGTGTGTGTGTGTGTGTGTGTTCGTGTGCGCTTGTGAGAGTATACACATATGTATGTGTGTGTGTGTTTGTGTGTGCGCTTGTGTTTGTCTGTCTCTGTGTACACATACATAAACATATGTTTGTACTTGTATATATTAACAAATATATTTACATACATTGACGTATTCTTACATTTTCATGTATTCACAGGTGCATCTTACGTGACCACAATGCAACCAGAATGCATACACGACAGCGTCTTGCAGCTCACTAGTTTGAGTAAATAAAGCGTGAAGAACATCCGTGTAAACCTGTAGTGAGAGAGCACTATTTGTTTTGTCATTCACATACATTTGTTCTCATCAACCATGCCACCAGATCTGCGCCGGTGAATGAATTTTCATTTGTCCAGTTCCCGATGTCTATCACCAATTCCACAAACTCTGCATGCGATGGTACCAACAGAGACCTCGGGTGCATGCTATTTCTATTCGGATGCGTATTTACATGATTTTCCCGAACACTACAGGACTTATCAAGGCTCGTTTCATTTTCCACACTATCACCACTTGAGTCAAAATTCGACTGTATATCTGAAGATCTTTTACGCACGCGCACACCCTCTGAGATTTTCAAGGGCAGTTCAGTGGCAATTGAACTACGTTTCTGTGGAAACAGGTTAGCGAATATCTCGGGCGATGAGGCCCTAAGGGTATTCGCCAACTCTTTAGGTAAGTCTTCTTTCATGCTATCAGTGTTATATCTCGAGATTAGATCTCGATTGAACTTGCGCCTACTATGCTACTCGATCTCGTACGCTGTCTATCAATAACTGCACGATGGTGTATCTATGTGTATATTGATACTTCCCAATATTATTGCGGCGTTAGTTCTTCTTCATTCTACTCACCCTGTTCAAGAGGCGATGTTTAGCTGTGGCGATGAACAACGTGAAGCGCCAGACTTTTACTAGTGTTGAATTAAGTCCCGTATGCGTGGAGCTAAACGGGGGATGATTAAACGCGGGTTGATACAGCATGAAAATAAACCGGAAAGATTATGGCGAGTTGGTCTCTAGAAGCACAACAACCTCCAGGCTCCATCTATGCTACTAAAGTGTTAGGCAAAGGATTTATTTAATAGTAAAATTATACCGACCTTCCTTTACCTCCTGTCTGGATGTTGCGACGTGCGACTCTTTTTCCATTACATTCGCACTGAGATTACAAAGATAAGAATCCAAAGAAATATGCTCCTCAGCCAATAGGTGTGGTTATATTTTTAGATTTATGATACTACATCAATTTCTTCACCAGAGAGAGTAAAACGACTGTAGCGTCGCCC
>LUCW03002204.1:0-37500 GCA_001586965.3 Sphaeroforma sirkka | reverse complement strand
AACCAATTATCATACTTGCAGAAGCGATGGTTGCAGGGTGTCTTCATTGGAGCTTGCAGAAGGGATAAGCTGTAAATGTGACAGAACAGTCAAATTGTAGAATCACCTGATCAGTTGGCGCACAATATATTTCCTATGTGGGCCAGGCATGGAAAAAAATCTTGATTAAACCTGGATCAATTGCAGTCACAGGGGTGAAACAATAACTACAATGAATTGTAAGGGGATTGTGGAAAGGGATGAAGAGTGGATGCTAAGGCGGATCACATCATCATACACGCATACGTCTCAATGTGCCAGACAGAGTCCTCCGAATATGTCCGGACACGAATAAGAAAAAGGTAAATTTAATAAACAACATGTTTAACATAGCCTTATGCACCTTCAAAGGTTGGACAAATGTATACACAAACAAACACCAGTATGCTCGAAAATGTATATGTAACCACATCCGCGCGCGCAAATAAATACACATATGCACGCACAAGATTATACACACATAACTGACATCTCGGAAAAAAAAACATAGTAGCAGGATACAACCCACCAGATGGAGCAAGTGATGGCATGCTGAATTTTCGCCATCATAGCCTGGGCTACTCGCACCTCCTGCATAGGTGGTAAACTAGACACCGTGGCATCGGATCTCGGTCCACCTCTTGCATCACTCGATTTCTCACTCAATGAAGACACTCCTATGTCAGCATGCGCGGCAGTGCAGCTGGCAGTTACCTCTCCCTTTTTCCCAGGCAGTTCATCACGTGCTACCTCGAGCGCCTGGCTGTCATGGCTTACTAAGCAGACTTTGCCACTTAGACTGCAGTCGTCACAGTCACCCTGGCAACCACGTACTTTGCTCTGCTCTGGAGCAGGCGCTCCGCTTTCTTCTCTCACCTCTACAGTAGACTGCGGGCAGCTATCCGTTAAGCCTGTGTCGATGCCATTTATTCTACGTCCTGTGAGTGTACCTATCTCTCTATAATCGCTATTAACACCATCATCATTCACGACACCGCTGTCGTTGACACCATGCGGTACTCCCTTGCCCTCGTTTGTATGTCTGTCTGCCTGACTAGTACCATAAGCATTGTCCTCTTCAATATGACCTTGATCACCTGTATGATGAAGTTTTTCAGGAATGATAGCATTGTGATTGTAACATTCCACAGCCACTCGCCTATCCTGTGCGAGATCGCTCGAGTCGATACCTGCAGAGGTGTTGGATGGGACACCCTTCTGTTGCACAGTTAGACCCTTTCCTTTTCCCTGTATCAGAGCAGTCGCCCCTGTGTGTATCTGTTTCTGTGTCTGTGTCTGTGTCTGTGTCTGTGCCTGTGTCTGTGTCTGTGTCTGTGTTTGTGTTTGTGTTTGTGTTTGAGTCTGCTTCTGCGTTTGTTTTCGCTCCGAATTCCTCTCGCTGGTATCATACTGGTTTGTCGCCGGCTCGCCAACAAGTGGTATCTCCATGAAGCTCTCACTGGGATATGTTGCGCACATTTCAGCCTCTGAGTTTTTCTCTTCAGAACCATCCTCAGATGCCATCACTTGTGTATGTACGCTGGACTGTGAATGTGCCGAGTCACGTGTTGAGAGTGTCCGGAGGGATGGTTGTGAAGGATCACAAAGCGACTTCCCGCGTACCTGACTTGATGGTAAACTGGACAAGGGTTGTTGCAGACTGATGAAAGTCTCGGGTATGAGGAAGGACATATTGGTATCATAAACATCGCTATAATCTAGATTGTCCTCCTCGCGGCTATCGCCTTTTAAATTACTACAGTTAAGCAATTTGCCGCCGTTGTGATCATTCGCGCCATTCGCATTGTCTTCACCTCCACTGGCGGCCCCGTCGCAGATACTCCCAGATGGCACGTCTTGGAAACTATGAGTGGCACTTCCATTGGTTAATTCATACTTGCGTGCACCTGTTCATCCCATACGCAGATTATAAGCATATATTAAACACACTAGCAACCCAAAGGGTGAGCAATAAGGATGAAGCGAATTGAAAGCAATATTTCATGATCGCCCTTAGGGGCCAGGTCGTCGAATATTTTAAAAGGAAACAAGTCAACACCACCGAAATTGTATGTTGAGCCAGATTGAAGTAGTGTACTGTATGATTCTCTGCCAGCACTCATAACCGATAGGTGCATCCAAACGATAGTACAACCTCCGATAACTTTAAATCAATTAAAATCGGTGGAAACTATCACACTCCCAACGGCACTTCCTCCCGAAAACAGAACTCACCACGCCGTTCTCCAATAACTCCATCATTGCGCAACGAAATACAAACAAGACGTCAAATAGTAGTTGTCCACGTTGTTGCAGAGGTCACAACCACTCGAACATGAGATGTGTAACAGCCGCATTGCTTTCGTTCTCTAACACCTCCGATAGAGCCATATCTACGCCACATAACATCTATGTATACATACCGCTAATAACACTCATCGACAATACAAAATCAATACAAAAACCACACACTTGCCTAAACCCTTCGACGACATCCCGCCTATTCCATCAAGTGCATGCACATCCGTAGTATGGCCCGGCTTCCGATCGTCCTCTGTTGGCCTCAATCCTCGATCTAGATAGTTACTAGTTACCGGGTGCGAATCGGGTTTGTTTTTCACCTTAAGTTGTTCATGTGCTTTCTTGCGAGACGCATAAGGCTCTTCTTCTTCGTGAGAGTTGTGTGTATTGTTGTATACTGGACCTGATTGTTGACTATCGCTTCTGTCTTTGTCAATGCTGAGTATTCGTTTCCGTGCTCCTTGCGTTCGGTTTCTCCCTTTACTTACACTGCGCTGAGTTTTATTGTTAGAATTTAAAAGATCTGCGTGGACGTACTCGGATCCTTCAACACCAGAGGTTCCATCTAAACCACACACCCCTTCGCCTAGATTAGGTTCTCTTTGACCTTCGTCATAGTGACTAACCAAATGCGCACGTACATTCTGCATACTCTTATCTCCCGACTCACTTTCTCCACCACATCCGGCAGGTACACTATCAACAGACGTGGTATCAATTGTAACCAAAAACTCACTACCCAGAATTGTGGGATTTCCAAATGACACTAACTCGGGCGTGATTTCGGCGGCGTCTGTAGGCGTAGATTTGGGCGCAGGTTTGGTGGGGGTTGTACCTCCACGATTGGCAACATGTGATGAATCCATACTTCAGCTTACTTTGAGAGCAACTAGAATCGAAACGAGCTCATGCTTACAGAGATGCATCCACAATTTTACGCAGAAATTTCTATGTCACGATGAGATGCACACTGCAGGTCGGAGCGCAATTCACACTATTCAACAAGCGTATTTAGTACTTGTGAACAGATGTGACGGTGTCCGATTCGACTGTCCCAATTCTTATTAATGTGACCAAATCCCCACCACAGAGACACCCATGCATGTACCCAGCTTAACGAAAGCCTCCGTGATTCGCATTTGAACTGCAGTACTATATATGCTTCGGTTCTGTATAGGTACCGTGTGGGTAAAATTTATGAATACACAGATACACACATACATACATATGTGTATTAATATTTATGCGACAGAACGTTTAGCATGTATATTTTGGATTTCCCGCGCTTTTTGTCGCATACATTTTACGATATTATAGTTGAGGGATGTATCAAACTCTTCCCGACTTGTCCAGCCGTGTTCAACCGATGTGTTTTATTTACGACGATCACGTGTGTCGTAAACCTATCATTAATGAATTGATTACGGCAAGAGATGTCACCCAAATACCCATTGCTCTTGATTTTGATATTAACCAAGCTTCGCAATTTCGCATCATGTCGGCGGCTTGCTTGTTTTCCTGCACACAAGAAAAGCACACCTACTGTGCGTTTTGCATATTGTGCGTGTGGTGCATATAAATATTGGTACACATTGTGATACAAGTCGCGATAGTGAAGCACCAGACGTGGAGAGTATTAAACCCTGCATCTTCACATCCTGAAAGGGTTTCATACTCGGTGGAGAAGTACGTCACACACTTGGGCATATCATATATACAGTACCATTTTTTTTTTTATAGCATCATATACACAGTATCATATTCATATATAGTATCCATATATAGTTGTACATTAATTATGGCACGCACCATGCAAGTACGTACATCAGCACGCATTAGCTCTCGTAGTAGCGCACGTTTGGCAGCTGACCCATCTACTGACGGTACATCGTCGAGCGAAACACCCGCGCCCAAAGCAGTAGTCAAAGCCAGCAAGGCTAAGAAGGGACCTACGAAGGTCGTCAATAAAATATCCGTCGTATCATCGGATGATGAGGACATCTTTATGAGCGACGTCGCTGTGACTAGCGGAGAGGAAAGCGAGGTGTGTTCGTGTATACGTGTTTGTGTAGACGTGTGTTTGCACATACTATTTGGTAAACTTGTGCGTCTATGTGTGGATATGTGTCTATTTCTGTGTCTGTTTTTGTTTATATATCTTTGTCTGTATGTTTCCGTGTACTGTATCGGTGTGTACACGTGTTCATGTGTACACACATATGGGTGCATGTACACGTTATAAGTGTGGTTGTGTTGACAGCATTTTTCTCTGCATCGGCTCAAATGTTGTACCGCGTTTAATTGCTCTTGCCAGACAGCGTATGCTGTCATTTCCTTATCAGTGTGTTATTACATTGCGGTTCACCATCTCTGCTGCTGTTATTCAATACAATTGCTTCGTTCCGGTTGGTATAGTTCTACAGTAAGAAACGGGCCGTGATGTCTGTGGTAGTGTGGACATAGATTTTATCCGCCACTTTATTCTTTGAGCGATCCTGTCATCCGTGAGTTGTCTTCTGTGGTTTTATGGTCTATCCTGGGTCTACTATATACAGCTTTCAATTGCGAATTTTTTGTGCTTGGCTACAGGTCATATTATTAGATGTGCATAGTCTATGCATAGGCTTGTGTTGGCAGTGCGTCGAATACCTGTACATGCCCGCTTATCATATCTTTATATCCACCCCTGATGCGCAATGGATTAATCAAGAGCACTGTCGTGTCTCATAAATGCATTCTGTTGTTTGGGGATGTGCATACATTGAAATGACAACGACATTTTACGGACCCGTGAATATGGTCTTGAAACCACAGGAATGGACTCCTGAGCAAGACAAAAATGATAGAAAGGTCAGACGCTCGATACGCAATCGGGGCGCTGCTAGTTCTGTAGCCGCTGCCAGCTCCGAGTCGGAAGATTACTCAGATGTTGCTAGCGAAGACCTATCGTGCGAGGATAGTTCTAAAAATAGCAGGAAAAGAGTTAGAAGTAAGTCGACGAGTGCCAGAACTTCTGTGAAAGTGGAGGTTGCAATAGCCAACGAAGGTACAGGCAATTCAGAAACACAGGCCAAATCAGAACAGGAAACGCTGCGAACGGCCATGAAGAAGCAGTTCGAGGGACTTGTTGCGGTATCACTGGCAAATGGCAATACTGTCTCGCGTGTGAAGAGCGAGAATGATGTCGAAGCCGCAAAAAGTGTCGGAGAGCTATCAGATGTCGAGGTGGAGGAAGTGATCGTGTCAGAGCGTGTAGTATCTACAAAAGAAGTTGTGACTAAAGGTGGGTTTTGGGGTGCACTTTTCCTTGTTATGGCATGCTGATGAGTCTATTCAAGTATGATGTTTGCGTTTCATGATGTGGCTATTTGCTTGAGCTGACAAATTCTGGTGTTCTGGCTTCAGACAGGAAACGCGTCAGGAAAGTCAAAATCGACAGTGAGGAAGATGAAGAACAGGTGGAAGCGAAAGGGAAGGGTAAGAAGGGGAAAAAGAATACACGAGCAAAGAAACCAAAAGTGAAGAAATTGACCAGGGATGAAAAAATTCATAAGCTTCACCCCGAGGTATGCATATTGGATCTGATGATGTGTAAATATTATATTATCTCTAAATGCTTGAATAACTATGCATCCTGATCTCGCTCCTGCTATCGCTCTGTCGACTGACATTATTTTGTTGTGGGCATGTCGCGGCTATATCACAGTTTAACAGGGCGACACTCGGTTAGCAATCTCTGGTTGTGCCCGATTAGATCCCAGCTTTGTGTCGAACTAAAAGCGATTAGATAGGGTCAGCCATGAGTCCGGATCTATGCCTCAAAATCGTTTTATGTGTTACCATAGTAACGGCTCCGTCATTTGTGTCACATTTATCACCTGCAGGTTCAAGGTGTCTGGGAAGGCTCTGAGATCGACGCCCGTGTAAATTTCCTCAGTGAAACGAATAAGGTAAAGAGAACATTAATAGAAGGTGGCCCCAAGAAAGCCGCCCAGCCAGAACATCTGAAGCTCACACTTCTACCGTTCCAGACTGAAGGCGTGGCGTGGATGATAGATCAGGAAAAAACTGAATTTCATGGAGGTATCCTTGCCGATGAAATGGGAATGGGAAAAACAATTCAGACTATCGCTCTGCTGTTATCAGATTTCGAGCAGGGACGTACGAGTCTTATAATATGTCCCACTGTTGCGCTTATGCAATGGCGTAACGAAGTACTCAAGCATGTGAAGGACGAAGCGCTGAAAGTGTGTGTCTTCCATGGCACAGGTCGCACGACCAATCACAAGGACTTGTTGAAGTACAACGTAGTTTTATCTACTTACAGTGTTCTAGAGAGTGAGTATAGACGTGAGACAAAGGGAATGGGTAAAGAGTTGAAGAGGAGCCCGTCTACATTGCATAAAATACATTGGCATCGAATAATTCTTGACGAAGGTATGGTTGCACACCGCCATTTTTACTTCTCGACCACGTCTGATTTTCATCACTTTCGTGTGATTTTGTGTTTTATACTGTTGCTCTTTTTTTAATTGAAGATCTTTTACATTTCTATCATTACTATATGTTACACGCTCATTTCATTCTTCCTTGTGGTCAACAGCACATAATATCAAAGACAGGTCAAGCTCGAGTGCACGGGCGGCTCTTAGTCTCAATTCCTCTGCAAAGTGGAGTCTCAGTGGAACTCCACTGCAGAATAGAGTGGGTGAACTGTACTCACTCATTCGCTTCATGCGCACATTCCCCTATAGCTACTATTTTTGGTATGTTTTCTGTCCTCCCGGTGGATCATATCCTGCTGCTTGTGCCGCACGTGCATGAAACGGCACCACTTTTGGTTTTATGCAAGGTGATTGTCCTTGCTATAAAGAATTTGAGATGAATTAGTCTTTTTCAGATTTTCAACATATTGGCTCTTCTCTGTGCAGCTCCAAATGTGAATGCAAGTCACTCTTTTGGAAGTTCACGGATTACAAGCATTGCGACACATGTGGATGCAGTCCGATGAGGTAAATATGCTTTATGTGAATGATTTCGGTCTCATTTTAGCCTATTGGTGTAGTATGTCTTTCTTGCTTACTTTCAAAGCTGAATGAGCGATAAACTTGAAAAATGGACATGATGCTAACCATGTGCTAATTTTGAAACACTCGGGTCTCATTCCTGGTAGTCACTTTTGTTGGTGGAATAAAGAAATCCTGAGGCCAATACAAAAGTATGGCAATTACGGCCCTGGGAGAGTGGGATTTGTGAAGTTAGGTGCTTTATTAGAGAAGATCATGTTGAGGCGGACGAAGCTAGAAAAGGCCGATGATCTTGGTTTGCCTCCAAGGATCGTCGTCAGGAAAAAGGTGTGTTTATTTCGATGAAATAGACGTAGTTCAAATCATGGTCCTTTTTCGCGCTAGCAACTTAGGTTTGACAAAACTGTCGCTCATGTTCAAAATTCGCATCCTCACATCCCTGGGTCAGAATTGTCCTTTATTTGTGGATCGAATCTTTGAAGTGATACTTGTTTCTTGAATGCTACGATCTCTTATTATCTAGACTCTGATTTTCTTCAGGTCTGGTTCAATGAAGAAGAACTGGATTTTTACAAAGCTCTTTATTCACAATCGCGGACCAAATTTTTGACGTACGTATCGGAAGGCGTGCTCCTCAATAACTACGCACATATATTTGATTTGCTGATGAAGATGAGGCAAGCGGCTAATCATCCATATCTCGTTCTGTATGGACGTGGGAGGATTTCAACTGGTGATGCGCAAGGTACGAATGGACCATGGGGTCAAAGATTTCACAAACTCTCTGCAGATGGAATATTTTGGCTGTCGTTTTCGGGTGTTGTTTGTGATCAACGACTATATATATATATATATATATATTGCTTCGCAAACATTAGATTTCATAGCTAATCGAGTTCTGGGCTGAAAACTTTTTTTCCCGTGCCATTTGCAAATGCTTGTTCTGGGTGACGGTGCGCTAACACCTGTATGCTCTGTACAGACGTATGTGGCGTTTGCCAGGAGGACGCGGAAGATCCAATTAGAGCCAAATGCAAGCACGTGTTTTGCAGAGAAGATATTAAAATGTACCTTCAGAGCAGTATAGATGGACAGGTTCCCCAATGTCCGGTCTGCTTTGTGCCCCTCTCCATCGACCTTAGCCAACCCACTATATCACAATCATCTGCTGCAAGGTCAGTTTTAAACTTTAACAAAAGGTCATTATTATTTTTTTGCATCTCGCCACATCGTATCGCAAATCTAATCTTAGATAGCAAACTAGACGTTCTGCCAATTCATTTTTTTGCTGTAGTTGTTGCCGTGCATCTGAATTTGTTACTTGACCATGCGTTAAATGGTCAACTTTGTGTATTTTTTTCTATAGGGCAGCAGCATCACAGCAACGGCAGTCAATTTTGAATCGTATGGACATAGGAGGTTGGAAAAGTTCCTCTAAGGTTGAAGCACTTATAGAACAATTGGCTTTGTTGCGAGAGAAGGAAGGAACGACGATCAAAACAATCGTTTTTAGTCAGTACGTCAGCTTTTTGGACATAATTGAGTGGAGATTACTGCGTTCAGGATTCCGATGTGTGAAATTGGACGGGCGAATGAGCCCAGAACAAAGAGCGGCGGTCATAGATGCATTTATGACAAATCACACGGTTACTATTTTCCTCGTTTCGCTTAAAGCAGGTAATTAGTCTGATGATACAATTGTTTGTTTCTTCGATAGTCGGAGACGATATATATCGATGTGAATACATTCATCAATTGCTCTGGGATTGAACTTCCGACCTGGTTTCAGTCTTGCTGACTACGTGCTATATGTGTTCCAAGTATAGCTCGTTGAAATTATTTTGTTACCGATGTAGAACTCGTCAGCTCAGCATCCCGCTGAATTGACTCAATAACGTTTCTCTCTTTGCCACGTTGCAGGTGGTGTCGCACTCAATCTGACGGAAGCTTCTAGAGTCATCATGTGTGACCCCTGTAAGTTGTGCGAGATCCCCCGTAAAGTTTATTTTATTATCGTTTTTTGTATCTGCTTCTAGTTTGTAAATTGGCCAGGGTCGTTTGATACTACGTCGGAATACATACGTTGAATACACGGCCGAAAGAGTGATCCATCCCGTGGACATTCCGGAACACTCGTTGGAATAGGTGATAGCTCTCTATTGAGTATTTTGTCAGTGCCTTTCATTTACTTTTTGTATCATCTATGTCATTGCAAAAGATTATTGCTGCTGTGGAGTGGAGTTTGCCAATGTCAGTATCATCTTTATTCTTTGTCTGTCGAATGAGATTGCACTTGCTGTGGTGACTTTCGCGCTCCAGATAGTATACTAATACAGGCAGATGGAGGCAATAGACAATTCCCTTATTTTCAAGGTTTAAGAGATCGTGGCATAAGAATTTTGTTATAGTTCTCAAGGACGAATGTACGTTTCTTGTAAAATCACTAGGGTGGAACCCGGCTGTCGAAAATCAAGCCATGGACCGTATACATCGACTGGGTCAAACTCGCCCGATTGAAGTTATCAGACTTTATGTCGAGAATAGCATCGAATCACGTATTATTGCGCTACAGGAGAAAAAGCGTCTACTTTTCGAAAGGTATAGGTTCGTCTGTGTGGTGTTACATTTCATACCTTACATACCATGCAAAAGTCAAGAGATCGCACGTTTTTATTTCGTTTTTAAATCGCTGCTTCGATATTTGGTATTTTGCGTGATATTGTTTTCTTTTTGAGTCCTGGGCAAGAGTGTAAATAAATTGGTCGAGTATTTTTCTGGATGGTATATTGCAAATGCCATTAGTGAAATTGCATAGTGTATTAATGAAATTGCATTGAGTAATTTGAATATATTCGGCTTAATTATTATTATAATTCAACTAGTTTAAATATATTTCTGTATATTTAACACATCAGCACCATCGGTATGGATCCCGCTTCCCTTAATCGGTTGAGTGAGGAAGACCTTGGATTTTTGTTTCAACTGTAGAGATTCGGCAGTCTGTTCAGTATTGCGGATCCACTTGAAAGGGGCTTTAGTTTACTTTGAAATAATGAAGTATCATTTTATTTATAGACGTGATGAGCTCAGTCACGTGTAATCGTGTGATTGGCTAAATTGATAGTGGTTGACGTTTAGTGTCTATAGCATACAGGCGAAGAACTGAAATAGATCTTACAATCATCGAACGGACTTGCAATCTTATCGAAATAATATATCATATAAAAATTACCAGCACATGGAGGCAGATAGATTTAATACAGTTAATGACGACAGGAAAACAGGAATCTTTTAAATAGAGCATCCCACAAACTCCTGCGCACATTTTTAGGCGCTCACAATTGAATATTTGTTTGTACTTGTCAGATCTTTGGCGTATCGTATGCGTACAAGACTGTTGATAGCGCTCGACCACGAGTACTTGACGAGGCTGCATAGAACGTTCGAAGTCGACTCATATTGAACATTTACGCTCACAGCTTGAAATAGTCCACGCTTTTCCTAGAGTCTTTCTAAACGTATGATCTCAGCCGTGTGACAGGCACCACAGCATACAATAAATCTGCACCACTAACGGCTTTGTACAGACCAGTTTGTATAACCATTCGCCGCATCTACTGTATGTGTCTAGACGAAGTCGGAACAGTTAGGATAATATCTGCGGCACCAGACACCATTCACTATCAGTGACCGTGTCAACACTGGTGTCACAAACACCTCATATTCCGCCATAACTTGTGTGTATGACGGTTGTGCACACATATTACCACACTATAACTTATCGGGATAAATACCTTTACTACTCTTACGGTTACATATTTTCTAGCTCAAGTTACTTATTAAGGGGATAAATATAGTTACTACTTTCATGGCTACATATTTTCTAACCTGAACTGGTACAAACGAACTAGGTTTTTTACAATACGAACTTATACATGAAAAAGGTTTTGCAAGTACTGTTCATTCCCGTTGGGGCACTTGCCAGAAATTCGCACATGTGACTCCACTTTACTTTCACAACTTCACCGTACTGGCACAGTTGTATTCCATACCTAAATGTGGAACACTTGGAAAGGACGAGTGCCAGTTAATCCAGAGGTACAATTAAAATTACTTCCGCATCCACAGAGAGCATGGTAAAAATTGTCGACGCCATATAGTAATTATTTGAGCTAGTTCGAATATGTAAAACTTCTTTCTTCTTGCATATGCCACTTGCAACAAACTATTATATATAGAACTTCCTCTATGATTTTCATATGTCAACCGAGGTATGCTGAGCATATTTCACTAATAACTATTTTCAAGATACATTTTGAAATACTCACATCATCGATACGCTAGCATACCGGAAGTGATTCTCCCTTATCTCGATCGTTACCTAAAGACCCGCAGGCCGTGAAGCGTTGTAAGGTCACAGAGTCTGAAGATATTTACTTCGCTGAATCCACAGCGGCGAAAATGAAAACACGAGTCTCCCATCTCACCCAACGCATGATGTAAGAAGAGGAGGAGGAACGCATAGAACATAGACGCGGTTACAGAGTCTGATTCATACATCTAATGAGACTTTAAAAACATGCTGAGTGACATCAAACAAACGGATATCGAAGGAGTGGTTGCCTAATCCACAATGTAGTTATCATATTTGGATAACCCGCATAACATACAGCTACATGCATTTATCTTGAACCGGCATAAGAATGCACGATTTTAGACCCGATTCATTTTTAAATGGGCCAACACAATCTTTACAGAAAGAAGGGGCTGCTAAGGCTCTCTTCGCCCTAGGAAATATGATGTTTGGGAAAGAACAGGAACAGGACTTTAAGATAATGCATATAGTTATAGACAGGGTGCACTGGTATGCATGAAGCTGAAACCCTTCGGTACCACTCGACACAAATTCGTGATTTCGAACCCAAAGTGTAATTCATGGAGATGCGTATGAGAATCCGCTGCAGTTATACCGCAATCTTGATGTGCTCAGTCTTGTACGTCAAGCTGAGGTGGCAGCAGCGATACCCTTCGTATGCATTTGCACTGGGGAGACTACTCGTATGAGAAGATGCGTGAGGTATTCCGTGTGAGCATTAACAAAGCGGAAGAGCATAATCGAGTTTGCGTCCATACTTACGCTCAGAGGCGAATACACAAGCGAACCTGCATGCGCCACCAGCTTCGTTGTCCGTTATTTGAGCAGAACCTCCCACCAGGACTTGGGCATGCAAATAATATATCTCGGACATCGGCGTCGATTGTCAACCTTCCATAGTCGATACCATCCTTTGCGCCGTCAGGATAGCTCATAAAGCTACCGAAGGTTATCAAGATCATCAGCAAATTGAAGGGCAAGTACATATACAGAGTACACGAACACACACAACAAAAAACACACATATACACACACACACACACAGAGAGAGAGTGAGATGCACACACATATACACAGCACAAATACACGCGCACACATCACGCATATATACATACAGAGCGAGAGAGAGAGAGAGATGCGCTTCAATTTCAGGTTGAATAGTTATGTGCCATTGATCCCAGTCATTGCTTTTTGTGGCAGAACTTATTGTCTTCGGAACTCTATCGTCGCAAAATGAGATGGCTTCGAGTATATTCACTTCATCACATAAGGGGTCATTGTCATCAATCGTAGTAGTAGCAGCGACGTAGTTGGTGTGATCCTGTATCGCCTAGTAATATTCAGAGTCGTCATCATCGGAGATGTCACTAACCTCGAGTATATCTATGCGGTCGTGTGTGATAAGAGGATATGAGATGTGTGATCCTCTGGTTCGAAAACATGGGTCTCCGGGGGGCTAATGGGAATAGCCGCAGGCATGCGCGGAATGATGGGTAGCGGTGTACGAACCGGAGGAATTGTAGGTCTGGCCGAGGTATGCTGCAGAAAGGGGTGTGGCTGAGGAGGAGCGTCTGATGAATCACTGGCAATTGGACCCGCAGATGGGAAAGTAGCAGGGAATTGCGGGGTCGTGGACATTGTAGGAGGTATGTCCGATAAATGTTGGAACGACAACAGTGTGTGAGTTCCAGCCGGGCGGTATGTCATAGCTACGGGGTGTAGCTGATTGAGTAGCACGTTTTCCATTAAAAGACCATTGGGGTTTCCCGACTGAGAGAAATTGTACATTGCGGAATGATATGTGATGTTGTGTTCTAAAGCGTTAAATGAGAAACCTGTCGTCTGTACTTGTAGCACTTCGACCGACGAGAACATCGTAGTAGCATTGAGTGTCATACTTGTGTTTGTCCTGTTTCTTAGTTTCTATTTTGTATAATACCGCATAGCCAAATCGAGCTCTGGGAAAACGTATGGTGATGTGAAATCTGGTGCCAAATTTCAGATGGAGTCCAAAAAATAGTATCGGCGCCAGGAAGTCTGATTACGATTACGGTCAGCCCATTTCTTGGCGTCAGACTATAATGAAATTGGCATGCCAGCGGTTAGTAAAAGTATACGAACCATCATGGCATTGAGGACAATGTGTGTTCTCTCAACCTTGACATTCATCTGCGGCGTATAGGACGGCGTGGAACGGGCACGAATGCTCTTAGAGAGATGTTTGGCTGTGAGATCCTTGGACTGACAAATATTATCGCCATCGGCAACAATCTCATAGGTACGCCCGTGAGAAGAAACTTGGGCAAGTAGATCAACTACTTGCTGTCCTATATACTTCTTGTTTTTGAGAAGAATATTTAAACTATAACAAGATCCGTCGCGTATCATATTGAGTGCATATTTGTATCCAAAATAGGTCGACATGGAAAATTCGCCTGGGCCATGGACTGAATTGAAGTTGTAGTGTGGGGCCGCCTTCTCTCTTATCTTTCCGTCGATACAGATGGGGTAATGTTTTTAAAATTCGGGTTCAGTAAGAATGTAGGTGATGGCAACCTAGAAATGTTCATCTGGAGCAACAGTAGTGCGTAGCGGACCCATTGGGAAACCGACTTGAGAAATGTGGCAGTTGAACTCTGGATAGTTTAAGACTGCCTTTGGATGTGACCGACAAGCATTGTCCATCACATAATACAGGGTCGGAGAGGCACAACAATAGCCAAAGTAGTGCCAATACGTATGATGTGTTCGACAATGGCATTAATTATGCTCCAGCCAGCATAGGCTTCTTCAACGACGAGATCGGGTTCACTTCAATCGGTGTAAAGAGCACCGCCGCTGTCAGGACCAGCATATCAAGGTAACTGAGCGTTTGATTTAGATGCGTATATATTTATAGTATTATTATATTCTAGAAACTTCAGCGACTTTACCCAATCGACAGGATTGAGCTTCCAGTTTTCAATTTTGAAGTGCTAGGTTTGTTGGTTCAGTCATTCACCTAATTTACTAAAAACTAGAGTGTCGCGAGTTCAAATCTTGTCTTTAGTAAATTTTGTGATGAGGGTTGTCAATTAAATGGTACTAGGCCAGTACTTTGACGCTACGCAGCGAACCCTGCTGACACTGACAAACTGTGGGTACAACGACTGCCCAATCACACGTTCTGCCTGTGATTTATTGCCCAGCACAGCATCAAGATATACAAGAATATCGTACATCAACGCCGACCACCGCGTCAGCCTTGTATATTGGGTTGTTGCCCAGCACAGCATCAAGATATACAAGAATATCGTACATCAACGCCGACCACCGCGTCAGCCTTGTAAATTGGGTTGTTACCCAGCACAGCATCAAGATATACAAGAATATCGCACATCAACGGTCAGCTTTGTATAACGGGTGTCCGGGATTCACTGACGGATTACTACCAAGATCTCTTCACCTCGATTAACCCACGCGACATCCCACCGGACACGGCACCAACACCTCCATCGAATGCAGTTATTCATTCGAAGATGGTGTTGGAGGCAATACTGCGCTATCCAAACAAGAGTCCTGGTCCAGATGGTATACATACCCTTCTCCTTAAGACCGCAGTAGAACGGTCAACTGAACCCCAGACTATGGGACGCCCTGGCCCTGACAGCCCACTTATTAGCATCTTGGCTGAGGCATTCTCTGCCCTTTTAATGGCTGGTAAATTCCCCAAGGTTCTCAACTCTACTCTCTTGACAGCCCATCCGGAAAACAGCAGACACGGATATTGCATCATCTGCCGATTTTCAATCCATAATCTTATCGCAGATTGTTCGACGCATTTTTGAGAAGCGCTTCCTACAGGTGATAGCACACAAATTCCCCATGCATGTGACTCAAGCTGGATTTAAAGCTATTCCTGTCATACTCATGCCCTAGTCGCGATGGAATCTGAGACTAATAGAAGATGCCTGGAATGTTGTGTGTATTGATATCACCAAAGCATACGATAAAGTGGTCCTCCCGCGCATGTGGATGTTGTTGCGCCATGCTGGAATGCTAGAGAACTGAATCAGTTGTCTCCGTGCATTGTTCGAGAATGTTCCCACACGGGTGACATATCGTGGGAAGTTTTCACCTCTATTCCATAGAACGAATGGATTACTTCAAGTTTCGATTGTTAATCGGACTCCCTGGCTAATATGCTTGCTCAATTTCGGCCTAAACTCCTCCGCTTCTACCTCTTTATGGATGAAACGCGCATCCAGGTACCGCAGTCTCTTCGGTTGCAACTCTTTCTGAACGCGATCGATGATTGGGGTCGGCTGTAAACTTTGATAGATATTTCTATGTTTTAAACTATGCTATATAAACTAAGATACAATATAAGTCAGTTAGGATCTGGTAGTGGTAGCTTGTGTAAGAATGATCGGGACTGCCTCTTGGTAAGAGCTTTAATATCCTCGATCACACAGGACGTACCTCTAGCTGTTCTTTATTAAATAATTTTCACTAGAAGTACTAAGTGTTCATGACCACATGCCTAATTTGTAGATAGATATAAGAACGTAAGTCAAGTTAGTACATTGGCTAATACAAATAGAAGTTACATCTGAAGAAAAGTTAAAAAAAAAGAAAAAAAGACTTTTGGATTTTGGAGATTGGCGGGAGGACCAAAACCTGTAAGTAGTAGTTCAGAGATTATAAAATTTGGTTTATAATATCCTACATCTACTATCGTCTCAAATAGGTCCAAGTAAATGAGTCATACCAAATATTCAGGCTATTGGAGCCATCAAAGTGAAGTTAGAACACTTTGGAAATATTGGAAAAAGAACTTGTATTAAATTATTTTAAATACAAATAAAAATCAATATGTTATCTCATTTGATCTTGATGTTTTAGACTGACCGGTGGCCGTACTTCTACATCGCCAACCCGGTCTAGAACAAGGGATTCTTAAACCCCGAAAGAGATCGTCGCTTCATGTGGTACCGCCTCTCCGTATCAAAGGACATCTCATCACAACGTTAGTAGGCTCCTCAAATGCGAACACTCTCAACAGACACCTACTTTTCCCTCCCATACCCATGGCGGCGGAACCCGCACCAATTATTCAAAGTTGCCTGTCTCATCGTTCGTACAATGCTCAATAATACAGCGGAACTTGACTCAATCTTCTGCCCACAAGGTATCATCAAGTGGTGGGTCTATACTATGGTGTACTAGCCGGAGGAGTTTAACACAGACTGGGTCACTCTTGAATTCTGATGATGCGGACCCGTCTTTGTTCGCTAACTCGTAGTGTTGCCCGTGTCTAGTCTTGATAACATACGAACCAAAAAGAGGACGCATTGCTTGCGTCGCTCTGCCTTCCTAGCGCACCATCACTACGTCGCCTTCATCGAAGTGTACCAAGTCATGGGCACGGGGACGGTCGAAGGTCTTCGTTAGCTTGCCCGTATACCTCTTGGTAATATGGTGAAATGTTGGTAAGATGATATCCTGCATCTCATCGAATCGTTGCATCCAGGTATCGTTAGTCACTGGTTGTGATTTCGGTACCTCATCAGTAAAGTCTGCAAACGGTACATGCCTGCGTTCGAGGTATACGCTAAAGGTGTACTCTTATGTTAGCGTGCGGTGTATGGGACTAATAGTAAAGTGCTAGTGTATCTAAAGTATGGTGCATTCGAATGATTTATGATCTCACCCTCAGTTATATACTGATGGTGTTTGTACTAGTGTTCAACCACTTCGTTTGGCCAGGGTTAAAACTCATGATTAGTATGAGAAACCTTATGCAGAACACTTTAGCACTCGGATATATTTTCTAGAAATAAATATTGAGAGACTACAGGTCTCAGGTCAGGTTTTACAGCAAGAAACCATCGTTGATTTATGGGAGTCATCAGAGTCAGCTCACTCCTTAGAGCTAAGTTATCAGAGTTAGCTCACTCCCGAGAGCTATTCAAGTTGCTCAAATTACTCTCAAGAGTTGAGTTATCATTTAACCCACTTCCGAGAGCAGATTAAGTTTCTCAACCGATTCCCGAGAGTGGATTAAGCCTGTCAACCGCAACATTCTAATAATAGCTGCGGTTCTATGTGAGTCACAACCTATGTGGAAAGGCATCATGCGATCAGCGTGAGATTTAGTTGCAGAGAAGTTGAAATAGAAAAATATCGAAGTGTTAAAGTGTTCCGTATAAGGTTTCTCATACTGACCATATGAGTTTTTACCCTGGCCAGTCCAAGCGGCTGAACACTAGCACAAACACCTTAGGTATAAAACCAAAGGTGAGGTCAGAAATAAGTATATACATTTGTACTTTATTTAAAGTCTACTACATTGTACTCTAACAAATATGTCATATTCTCTGTTACTACACTCAGTCTCGGACCTCGGCTCTCGGCTAGCCGGTGGCCCGTATTCTATAAATAGAATAATCTGAGAAGAAGTCTCAAATTACTGTTTCGTTCTCTCGGGCTGACCCACCTATACTTATATTAATTTGAGAACAAGTCCCAAATTACTCTCGGGCTGACGACGCAAAACGTTATTAACGTATATAGAAATACGTCTACTACTGTAGTCTCTCATCCTATGACTGCGACAGATACGGAGGTTCTGATAGAGCATCGTAAACGGAAGGCGTTTATCCCATTGAAGTGGTACCGCCTCTCCGCATTGCCGTATTGATCATGTAATATCCTTGTGACGACGCTCGGCTGTGTCTAAGACCTGTGGTCAATATGGAAATGATACCTTGTGTAGCATACCCACTTCCTGCACCAGTGTTCACTATTTTGTTTGTAAGCTCTGGTCCCCTGTCGGTTTGTAGTCGTCGTGGGAAACCGTGTCTACCGAAAATTCCTACTATTGTCTGTACCGTGGTCTCCTTTGTCTGGCTCGGTTCATCTGTTTTATTTTTTACTTCTGTATCTCCGCACTCCAATCATATTTTTTAAATTAGTTTCAGGGTTGATTGCTCTTAGCCTGCAGAGGTACACCCCTCCTTTCGGGATAACTAGACGGATTCGAACCACCTTATTTTCCTTGGTGATCCTTCTCCGGTATTGCACGTAGAATCGAATAGCCAGTGGCAATCTCCAACACATGGAGAAAGTACTTGTTTTTCCTCCGCGATTCGATCGACATAGAGATGTAATCTATCTGGTTGTGATCCCATGGGTAGCATGCGTTGATGCTAATCATCGGGTGGAAGCCTTTACGTAGTGTATTAAAGCACTGTCGCTTCACCATCGTCACCAGTTCCACACATGTTCATCGTTGCGGAGCTGTTGCCCCGTGGTAGCCTTGCCCATGCTGTGCTCGTATCATTTGTGTACGCCTAAGATGTAACTCCGGCGTTGCTTGTGCAAATGAAGGTTGACCTTCGGCTTCAGCCATGGCGACCGATATCTCTCGTTGTGTTTAAACATTTTAGATACGGTATATGGCGTGGCTCTGCGTAACCCAGTCACTGTGAGAAGAGGGGGTCCAGCTTGAAATTATTGGTTGGACCTAGTCTCGCTATCACTATATAACCCCAAGGTGTCTTGCCGCACGCATACTTGACAAACTTCAGAATTGCATGTGTTCTAAGCATACCGGCTCAGCTTGAAGTAGCTACTTGAGTAAGTCGACCCATCGTGGTACCTAAGGTAGATATACTGTGGCGGATGCCCCCTCTGTCTTGATCTCCTTAAGCATCTTGTTTATTCATTCATACACTATCATCCCTTCCATGTCATCTGTGGTCCAGAATTGTAAAAGCCGGGCCTCCAAATTAGAATCTTGTAATATAAACTTACTCTTTAAAATAGGGATAATATTATTTATTTCAAAAATGACAAGTATGTATGTTACAATGTATGAACATATGGTATGGCTCTCATAGTCGCTTTAGTGGTTCAGGATAGATTAGTGTTTGCCGGGATTCGCAGGTTAGGTGCGAAGAGGTTTGCATCACGCTTTGCTTGGTAAGCCTTCTGGAGACGGTCTGCGGTAGATTGGAGGAAGCCTGCGTTAGTGGAGTTGACAAGTGGGCTCAGTAGTGCATCCATGCAATCGTTCATGTGCGCAGTGGGCCTCCCGCTTGGTGCGGAGATAGTGGATTAAGTACGTAAAACGTACTCTTAAAAGTACGTGAACTCAGTTTTAATGGTTTTTAACGGTTGTATTAATAAATATCTTTTCCATTTTACGTATCAGATATTTGGACAAGGCCATTAAAAGCCCCCAGTAAAATAACAAATATAAGATTCGGTCTAGTTCTATTAATAGAACTATATTTACTTCCCAAATCTATTTATATCTGAATACTTCGGTAGCAAGATGGCTCAATCGAACATAGGTTTCTAAGGACTATTAGCGTTGCTTAGTTTATCCTCCGTTCAGCCTACCAGACGTGCCAGTCTGATGAAGGCTAAGTCGGTAATTCTTGATAAGTGACACGTAATTGGTTAAAGCAATAACTATGGACATCAAGAGATTTTTTTTTCTCGTTTTTTTTTCTTCTAAAGATAGGTTTTCATGAGTCTCTCGGATTCGCCCCAACGAAACATACCATAGTTTCTAATAGAGCGATAACGAAACACTAAATAAAATTCCTTCGGACAGTACTCAGAGGATTATGTATAGGCAATGCCTCAGCCTCACAATCCCTCGGAGTATTGCTGTTTTTACGAGGCATACCTAACTTCGTTTTAGGGATTTAGGATTTAGGGTTTATTAGACTTAACCTAAGCGTTTAATTACTCTAAGACGTTAATATCGCCTTGATAGACCGAAACTTACACATTTTAAAGTTAGCAAAGGTATTAACTACTTAGACTGCTTAAACGTAAAGGTAGATAACTACCACAAAAACTTTCTTAAACACGGTCATTCCATAAGAAAATAAAACTGAAGTCATAGGTTAAGATTATGACCAAGAAAGACATTACCCCTGCAAAGAAACGCAAGACCGAACGTAAGAAAATGGAGAGAGAAAGAAGCAACCGCCGCTGCTGCCGATGTGTTTAACCGCACCGTGGCCGAAACACTTGTCACCGACATTAATAGTCAGGACAATGCTTCAGATAAGGATGTAGCCAATCCGATTAAGGAGACTACTCCTGCGGATAGAGCCCGAGGGCCAACCATTGCCTCAACTTCGAAGCTTACGTTTACGAAGCCAAGAAGTGAGTCAAGGGACACGTCTCAAGACGCCCCAACCAATTTTTCTGATGAAATTCAGAAAGAAAAAGTCCCCAATTATAGGGGACAACGACGAATCTCAGAGGTACCTATATCGAAACCAGAAGAGGAGGCAAGCTCAAGTGGCAAATCCGAATATACATCCGAGACCACTGAGCCAACGCTCATAAGTAACTTAAGTACTGAAAATACTGATTTTAAGAATCAGTTAGCCGCCCTTATGAAAGGAATGAGCGTTGAACATGTAGATCGAATGTATGGATCAGGTAAACACGCACAGCATTTAAAATGTTTCTCCGGGTACTACTGACGCCCTACAGAAGTGGACAGAACGTCGGCTGGCAATTACGCCCGAAAAGAGTAAGGATCTGAACACCGCACCTGTGGCAATTGACCCGGATGTGCTCAGCGTATCTATACCTTACGAGGCACTACCACCAGAACTCCAGGCTAATTATTTGCCTGTTCTAACGCCCGGCCACGAGTCGCCCGTCCTTGAGGGTATTATAGACCCAGAGGCAGGTAAAAATACTCCACCACCTTTACCCAACTGGGATGACAATCGTCGGAAACCAGATAAGACTAGGTATGTCATCCAGACGCATGAATCACCCAAGATTATAATACCAACTAATCTTCCATTGTCGACTCAATTGGCCCAAGCTTCAAACGGGAATTTACTGAACGCTTCTTCCCATCAATCTTTCCTGAACCACTACAGCGACTATGAGAGCCATACCATATATTCAAACATTGTAACATATATACTTGTCATTTTTGAAATACATAATATTATCCCTATCCAAGGATCAGAGCACCGAAAGGTCTCAATCATGGACTTTACAAGGGGTAATAAACACCCTCGTAAACATATTAACGATGTCGAACTTAATCGCTTCGATTGCACCGCATTACACCAACCCGCAGAGGATTTTCACTTTGACGAGGTGACCGAACTTAATAAATCGGTCAACGATTACACCATTAAGATGGAGATCGCCCATGACCAGCACCGTGCTGATGACGTATCATATTTTGCTAATTTGATCGCGATCAAACAGAAGCGCATCGATCAGCTACTTCAGGCTCAACGTGGACAAGACCATCGGGATAACCAGAAGGACAAAGGACAGATCAGTTGACTTAAGTCGAACTGGGATACCAACAGCAGGCAGGTCGAGTTTATAAATAACCATGACCTCGACAGGCTAACCCGTACGCTTAATGCGTTTACAGTCATGCTGGAGACAAACGATATCGCTCTCCAGCAATGAATTTCGGTGTTAATGCAGTCGTTTGACCCTACAGAACAAGTTACTTGATCCTGCAGTGACACCAGCATGAATTAGACACTTGTCGTGACTGGCCAGCTGTGTGTTGGTTGGTTACGTTCTTATTAAGCAAGGACATGCGCAGTCCAGGACTGAGTTCAATCTTAACTGAACCAGTTGAGAATACTCCTATCAGAGTTACATTCTGAAACTTGATGCTGACTTCAAACACCCAGATATAACAAAGGACAAGGCTCAGCGATGGTACGAGTTCTTGGTTATGAATGTTTTCTGTAAGAACATAGGGAACAACGACCGTGAAAGTCTGTACACCGAGTTGCGACGTAAGTACGCAACTGAGGCACAGACAAGGGACATGAAACGAAGGTTTCATCTATCCTGACTTACGTGGGAACAGTTTCATGATACTGTATCCACTCTTTTCCCCGCACACCGAGTAACCTCGAAAGAGAAGGCGGTAAAAAAAACTGCGCGAGCTCCTTGATCAGGGATACCTCTCACGTCAGATGCCAGATGATAAACATCATCAGACGCGTCCTAACCAGACACGTGCTCGCGACCCTACTCAATCAACGTGACCCGATAAATGGGCACGCGCGGAGCTGAAGGACAAGGAACCACCATATAAGGAGATTAAGAAATGTGCCGACGCACAGTGTGGGTATGATATGTACCAATTAAACCTAATGGTTGTTGGAATGGAAGACATGCACCCACCTATACACACTTCCTTACTAAGTGTGACAAGTGTAAGAAGACAAATAGCTATCACGCCAAGTCTTGCGACAAGAAGCCCGACATTAAGTTGGAGTAAAAGTATCACCAGGTACAATCGTAACAAAGAAAATCTCAGCGTACTGCAACGGAAAAAAAGTCCTTGAATTGATTGATCCTGGTTCAGAAATATCATGTATATCTGATCGCTTTGCATTAATGAAAGACATTGAAAGGCGAACTCGAACTACTCACCTAATTTTAGCAGATGATAAAACTTCTGAATGTGATACCATGGCCATAGATGCTAAAATCTCCCTGGCCGATGATAGAAATATCACTACCCAAGCTGTGATCGTTAAGATGTCACAGAAGTACGACATTATAGTCGGAATGAGTGATTTGTTCACGTTAGGGATAACCGTATCAGGCTTACCCAACAACATAGATCCATTAAAGGATTAGTCAGACGATAATTGTCTAAAACCATATGCACCACCGTCGGACACAGTCAAGGAAATATTTTCTGACTTTGCCGATAAGATAACGGATCTTATATTAATAAATACGAAGATAAAAATAACCGACTGGGCGAAATTCCGCTTTAACGACGGGTACGTCAGCCTTGACTTAACCAAGGTGGACTTTACTAAGCTCAAATCTCCTTCAAAAAAACTAAGTTTCTTGGAGACAGGAAGCTGTGGTTAAATAACGAGCCGAGAAATGGTTATCCGATGAGGTAATCGAAATCAATTACCAACAAACACCAGTAAACTTAGCATTATTGGTAATTGACCAACACAACTCTGACGGAACATTTAAGAAAGTAAGAGGATGTTTAGACATGAGCTCAATAAATAAGTTATTGCCAACCCATAGTTTGCATCTCCCTCGTATAAACGAGTTACTGAGACGAATGGAAGGTGCTAAAATCTCTGAACTACTACTTACAGGTTTTGGTCCTCCCGTCAATATCCAAAATCCAATAAGTCTTTTTCTTTTTTAACTTTTCTTCAGATGGCATTTTATTTATATTAGCCAATGTATTAACTTGACTTACGTTATTATGTCTATCTACAAATTAGGCATGTGGTCATGAACACTTAGTACTTCTAGTGAAAATTATTTAATAAAGAACAGCTAGAGGTACGTCCTGTGTGATCGAGGATATTAAGGCTCTTACCAAGAGGCAGTCCCGATCATTCTTACACAAGCTACCACTGCTAGTTCCTAACTGACTTAAATTGTATCTTAGTTTATATAACATAGTTTAAATCATAGAAATATCCATCGAAGTTTACATATTTTTTCAGTTATTTAGTAGTTACCGTAGTGTACTGCTTCTAGACTGTCTAATAATTGCTTACTATCCAGCGACGGGACTGTAAGTATTCTATACTACCTCATAGTGGCTATACTACCCTAAAGTAAGCTACACGCTAGTTACTATATCTAGACCTTATTAATTTTCCTGTTCTTGAGCTATTACTATGGCTAAAGGAAACTCTAAAGGCAAGGAAGCCGCCAGCTCTAAGCCTGCTTAGCCTGTTGAGGTTCCTGAGGTTACTGGGGACACTGGTCCGTCTGGTACTGAGCTTGCCGCTGAAGCTGTAGAGGACGCCGTTTCTGAACTTGGTTCTGAGGAAAACTCTGAGAATGACTCGTCGGACCCTAAAGCCTTGAAGAGGAGGTCTCAACTGCCGCGGAAAGGCTCGCCAGCATCCGTGTGTCTCCTAGTAGTGCAGCCCAGGGCATCAGATCGTCATCTGACCGCGAAAAGTCAGATATTGGAAAGGCTATATCTCCTGAACAAGTGGAGGAATCGTCCCGAGATCGACGGTTTAATACTACTGAAAGTCAGCCCAATCCACCTATCGACAAAGGTGGCGGTGTTCCATTTAGTGAAATTTCATTGCATGTCTCGCCACTGAATGCCTCGCCACCGAATGTTGGGGTGCAAGACACAAATGATAACTCGACAACGAGTGGTTGGATCTTCTCAATCTCGACGTCATTTGAACCGCAAAGATGAGCTTTTAAAGGAACCAGCCGCTGCCGCAGTTTCTGACCCTTCGATCTCTTCCCACGAGGCTGATATTCATTCTATACCGAAAAAAAATATTCCGAGCCAGGATCCGAACTTGAGGCCCTCTGGTTCACCAACCAACAGGGTTACTGCTGAGCCAGTTACCGCTGGCAAAGTGGGTACAACTTTAAAATTTAATCTCTATACCTTGGAAGCTACAATCGACCACCCTCTCGACAAACCTAACTCTGTCAGAAGCTACGATCGTATGGATATCGATGCGGCTTACCAACCTCATAACATCGATCCTCATTTACCATCTAACCCTGGTAATCACGACTTTGGTAATCGTTATACCAGTACCTCACTAGAGAGTACCCACTCTAGCACTGAAGACGAGGAAGTGAGAACCAGACAACTACGTCTCAGGCTATTACGTTCTGGTATGCAAGTCCTTGCGGACCGTATATTGAATGACTCTGTCCTTGACGATAAGAAAGCGGATAACATTCGCTATCTAATCGATAACAAGAGAAAGGAGATAGACTCCATCTTGGCACTAGCAGCCCGTAGCACTGAGCGTGAACCTCGTGAACGCTCCGAACCAAGATTTATAAAGCAGCTAGGTTAACGCGACTTAAGGATAAGCAGATGATGAATGCCGTTATTAATTTTTGTTAGTCAGAGGAATGGAAAACTATCTTGGAGGCCTATGAGCCCAACTGGAAAGCCCTACCCTGGCGCCAGTTGCGTGAGAATATACTTAACGCCTTCTTTGAAGATGCACGTGACCGTGAATTTCTATAGTCTCGCAAGACCTTTGCGAACGATACTACTATTCGAGGCGCTCTAGCTCATATGACACATATGAACACTCGAATGGGAGGTCGTACCTATACTGGCGGATATTTATTAATTTGTCAGATGATTTAAGAAGGTCAATGATGATATTATCGCCTATGGTGATTTGCGATCTATGCCTTGGTCTGTCTTTGAGAAGATAGTTCAAAAGCATACCAACTCATCTACTAGAGTAATTAGTACCTCGAGCTTTACCCAGCCCGCTAAGCGTACCGTGACAGAGAATAACACTGCGCGTAATACTAAGAAACCTCGCACTACTGCTGGAGGTGGTAAAGGCTCTACTTCTACTGAACCAAGGGGTGAAAGGAAGGAGAGAGTACCTTGCAAGAAGTATGGTTACAACCTCACTAAACGTGATGGCAAGTGGAATGGTAAACACGACTCTGTTAAGTGCGCACCAGGCAAGCCAAACTTTGGGCACTATATGAAAGAGTGTACTACTTGCAAGGGTACTAACGGTGGGCACAAAGATGATTGCCAGGACATGCCGGACGTCCAAGTTAAGCACTGACAGTTCCATATGTGTGCACTAGAGCAAGATTATGAGAAAAAGTTCAATAAAATCTATACCAAAGGAGATGAACGTATATTTCAAACCGTTTATGTAATAGGAGAAAAAGTTAAAGCACTTTTTGATCCAGGGGCTGAAGTCTCTGCTATCTCACGCCGAGTAGCCTACGCTACAGATATGGCTATCCATAACGAAACAATTAATTTGATCTTGGGAAATGGCAAAGTTACCACTTGCGAAGAAGCCATTGACTATGTACACACAATGTTGCCAGATAGAAGAGAAGTAAAGACTCACCTAATCGTTACTGACATGTCTCAGAAGCACGATTTAATTATAGGTATGACTGATCTTCTCAGTTTAGGTGTAACTCTCACTGGTCTGCCTAATGGGCTAGACCCAAATAAAGATCAGTCAGATGATAACATGTTAAAGATACCTAAATCTCCGGAAGGTGAAGCAAAAGATATGATTCCGCACATTACCGATATAATTATGGACTTAATTATACAAAACAGAAAGATGTAGAAATACGGCCTCCGGTCAGTCTAAAATATCAAGATCAATCGAGATAATACATTGGTTTTTATTTGTATTTTAAATAATTTAGTACAAGCTCCTTTTCCAATATTTTCAAAGTGTTCTAAATTCACTTTGATGGCTCCAATAGCCTGAGTATTTGGTATGACTCATCTACTTGGACCTATTTGAGACATTAGTAGATGTAGGATATTATAAACCAAATTTTATAATCTCCGAACTACTACTTATAGATTTTGGTCCTCCCGCCAATCTCCAAAATCCAATAAGTCTTTTTCTTTTTTTAACTTTTCTTCAGATGGAACTTTATTTATATCAGCTAATGTATTAACGTGACTTACGTTATTATGTCTATTTACAAATTAGGCAAGTGGTCATGAACACTTAGTACTTCTAGTGAAAATTATTCAATAAAGAACAGCTAGAGGTACGCCCTGTGTGATCGAGGATATTTAGGCTCTTAACAAGAGGCAGTCCCGATCATTCTTACACAAGCTACCACTGCTAAATCCTAACTGACTAAATTGTATTTTAGTTTAATATAGTTTGAAACCTAGTAATTTCCATCGAAGTTTACATATTTTTCAGTTATTTGGTAGTTACAGTAGTGTACTTCTTCTAGACTGTCTGACATGGATTTACTATCCAGCAAATACTATGGCTAAGGGTACTTCTAAAGGCAAGGGAGCCGCTAGCTCTAAGCCTGCTAAGATTGCCGAGGTTCCTGAGGTCCCTGTGGAAACACCTAGCCTGTCTGGAGTTGAGCCTGCCGAGGAAACTGTTGGGGAAGCAAATTCTGAGGTTGGTACAGAGGATTATTCTGAGGATGACTCGTCGGATCCTAAAGCCTTGGAAGAAGAGGTATCTACTACCGCGGAAAGGCTCGCCAGCGTCCGTGTATCACCTAGGAGTGAAGCTCAGGACCCCAGCTTGCCCCCCCTGACCACGTGCCGTCAAATATTGGGGATAAACGTCGAAAGGCTGGAAAATTCGTGGATACGAATGTCGGGGGCATTATAACTCCACATCTAAAGGACACTCCAGCACAAATCCGGAGTGAAAAGGAAGTATTGGACCTGTCCGAAAATTTCGGTTTCGCCATCGATGGAGAAGCCATTCCATTCAGCTCAAATCTTGGGGCCGAAGCTGAGGACTCCATAACTCGACAACGAGTGGTTGGATCCTCTCAATCTCGACGCCAATTGAACCGCACTGAAGCGTTCTTGAAGGAGCTAGCGGCAGCAGCAGTTGTGGACCCCTCTATCGTGTCTCACTTGGCTGATATTCTTCCTATACCGAAGAAGAAGAAAAATTCGGGCCCAGTTTCGAACCCGAGACCTACTGGTTTACCAGCCAGTATGTTTACTACTAAGCCAGTTACCACTGGCGAGAGAGAAAATATTTCTAAATTTAATCTCTACAGCTCTGATGCTACCATTGACCATCCTCTTGACAAACCTAACCCTGTCAGAGGATATGATCGTATGGAACTCGATGAGGCTTACCATCCTCGTAATATCGACCCTCATTTGCCAACTAACCCTGGTAATCACGATTTTGGCAATCGCTACACCAGTACCTCGTTATAGAGTTCCCGCTCTAATCCTGAGGATAAGGAAGTGAGAACCAGACATACTCGTCTCAGGCCATTACGCTCTGGTATGCAAGTCCTTGAGGACCGTCTATTGAATGACTCTGACCTTGACGATAGGAAAGCGGATAACATTCGCTATCTAATCGATAACAAGAGAAAGGAAATAGACACCATCTTGGCACTAGCAGCCCGTAGCACTGAGCATGAGCCTCGTGAACACTTAGAACCAAGCTTTATAAAGCAGCTAGGTAACGCGCAGGCTGAGGTCGATTTCTCTACTAATGAGAGTACAGTGGAGACACTGAAGGCCTTCGACCAACTTAAGGAGTCTGCCAGCCTTAAGGATAAGCAGATGATGAATGCCTTTATTCATTTCTGTGAGCCAGGTGAATGGCGAACTATCTTGAAGGCTCATGAGCCCAACTGGAAAGCCCTACCCTGGCACCAGTTGCGTGATAATATACTTAACACCTTTTTTGAAGATGCACGTGACCGTGAACTTCTAGAGTCTTGCAAGTTCTTTGCGAACGATACCACTATTTGAGGTGCTCTAGCTCATATGACACATATGAATACGTCTGTCTTTGAGAAGATAGTTCACAAGCATACCAATTCCTCTACTAGAGTACTTAGTACCTCGAGCTACACCCAGCCCACTAAGCAAAACGCAGTAGAGACTAATACTGCGCGTAGTACTAAGAAACCTCGCACTACTACTGGAGGGGGTACTGACTCTACTTCTACCGAACCGAAAGGTGAAAAGAAGGTGAGAGCGCCTTGCAAGAAGTGTGGTTACAACCTCACAAAACATAATGGCAAGTGGAATGGTAGACACGACCCTGTTAAGTGTGCACCAGGCAAGCCAGATTTTGGACACTATATGAAAGAGTGTGCTACTTGCAAGGGTACTAACGTTTGGCACAAAGAGGATTGCAAGGACTTACCGGACGTCCAAGTTAAGCACTGACAGTACCATATGTGTGCACTAGAGCAAGATTATGAGAAAATGTTCAATAAAATCCATACCAAAGGAGATGAACGTATCTTTCAAGCAGTTTTCGTAAATGGAGAAAAAATTATGGCACTATTTGATCCAGGGGCTGAAGTCTCTGCTATCTCACGCCGAGTAGCCTACGCTACAGATATGGCTGTCCATAACGAAACAACTGATTTAATCTTGGGAAATGGCAAAGTTACTACTTGCGAACAAGCCATTGACTATGCACACATAATGCTGTCAGATGGAAGAGAAGTGAAGACTCACCTAATCGTTACTGGCATGTCTCAGAAATACAATTTAATTATAGGTATGACTGATCTTCTCAATTTAGGTATAACACTCACTGGTCTGCCTAATGGGCTAGACCCAAATAAAGATCAGTCAGATGATAATATGTTAAAGATACCTAAACCTCCGGAAGGTGAAGCAAAGGATATGATTCCGCACTTCACCGATATAATTATGAACTTAATTATACAAAACAGGAAGATTGCAATAACTGACTGGTGTATGTTTAAGTTCTCTAATGGGTACGTTAGACTTGACTTAACAAATGTCGACTTCTCTAAGTTAAAGTGTCCTTCACATAACTACGTGAGTTGGAGACACAAAGACGTTGTCAAAACCCAAATCGAAGATTGGTTAAAACAGGGTCAAATTGAAATCAATTATGATGCAACCCCAGTTAACTTAGCTCTCTTAGCGGTCGATCAATATAAAGCTGATGGAACGTTTAGTAAAACAAGAGTAGTACTAGACCTGTCGCCAATCAACAAACTAATTCCGCATCATAGTTTTCCTTACCAAAGATAAGCGAGATACTACGCAAAATGGAAGTTACGACTATCTTTTCCAAGATAGACTTGAAAGCTGCATCCACCAATTACAAATATATGAGCCGCGTAGGAAATACTTTTTCTTTACTTGGCAAGGTAAGAAGTACCAGTTTAAAAGTGCACCTGAAGGCTAACACATGTTGCCCTCTTTCTTCCAAAAGTTATCAGTATATTTATATGGTATAGTTATCTTTACAAAGACAGCACATGAACATGCTAAACTCGTTAAGGAAGTCTTAAAGCGACTAAACCATGCCACTTAAGATTAACGAGGACAAGTGTTCTTTTGCTAAAGGTACTATACACTTACTTAGTTACAAGGTACCTGCAGCAGGGGTGGAAATTGATCCTGGAAAGAAACAGTTTCTGTTGGATTTATCAACACCGATCACAATAAGATGTGTAGTGTAATTATATGTTGAACGTTAACCGTTACTTTTTTCAATTTATAAACGGTTTAACTTGTAAATTCAATATTATATGGTCGAAATCGTAGATTTTGCACATCAGAACTGTACCCATATTCAACAAAAAACCGACACGTATATATATTTGCGCAATTTTAGGACCTGATATATGACCTAGCTAGAAAGCTGCACCTAAACAATATCGGTTGTTGTATATAAGATTTTAAAGTTGAACGTTAACCGTTTTTTTTTAAAAATTATAAACGGTTTATCGTATTTTTTTTTTTGACGTTAGGAGTCGAGTGAAGAATCTAGATAGAGAGGCAAGAAGTAAATAGTCGACAAGTCGACAACTCGACATTCGACAACACCAGTCAACACTGCTGCTTGAATCTAACACACACTCACACAGTGACACTCACTCATCACACACACTGACACGACGACACCCAGACACAGTCACACAGTAAATAAGTAAAACCTAAAAAAGTAAAAGTGGGAGTAGTCAGTACTCAGTATGTATGTACTCAGACTTCAGTAGACAGACTAAATAGTCAGTAGTAGAGTAGATAGTAGAGACTACTCTAGTAGAGTTAGAGACTCAAGGGAGAGAGTGAGAGACTGAGAGAGAGAGAGAGAGAGAGAGAGAGAGTGAGACGGTCAGAGCAGTGTGAGAGAGTCAGAGAGCGAGAGACAAGAATTACTGAGAGATTTAACAGTGCTCAATACGTTACGGTATGTTCACATATACGGTCAACGTAAAGGCGAATTTTTATAAAGGATACACGATACAACGTTTTTCGGGTCAAATATGGTGAATGAAATTTTGAAAATGCACTTGCCATGTGCACCTATTGCAAACGAAACGGACCATATAGCTTAAATTCACTGTAACTGCTGGTGGCTATTTCTGGCGCCAAAATTTAAGAGCACGATCGGATCATAGTATGACCTTATGAATGTACCCAGTCATATGAGAGATGGACTATATGATAAATAAAGTTGTACGTAAATCGATAATTTTATTATTTATAAACGTTATAATGGATATCGTTTTTTTAGCATTGAGAGAGAAACTCAGAGAGGACTGTCAGACAGAGATATGTCCACGCGTATTATTGGGGTTTTACTTTTAACAAAACAATGCATGCCTATTCGAAGCCCTATAACCCCCCCCCCCCCCCCCCCCTAATACACGTTTGACAAGCCAACTTGCTCCTTTTGATAAAAAAAACAACAACAACTTGCTTTTGTTTTATATATATAAATAAAGTAAACACTAAAAAAACCGTAAATATCAACTTCCTCAGTTCCTCTCACTTCTTCGTGTTGTGTTGTGAAAGTAGAGGAGGCTCAGCCGCTCAGGAGCGTGTGGGTAAATAGGAATGTCTTTAAATACGGTACTGGTTAGAATAAAATTATCAAGCATCTCAGGGCTGAGGTGGTTAATAACTTTATTATAATGGCATTCAGTTTTTGCAAACAAAAGAACAAACTAAATAAAAACTAGTCGGGCGATCCGGAATTTCCGAAACCGATCGCACAGACGCAGACGGTATTTAAAAAAAATAATAATACAGTTGCGGTCTCGCACTCTCGCAGAATGACGCGGAGTGGCAGACAGCAGAGAGAGAGAGAAACTTCTACATATATTACAACATTCTGTAGACTGCAGAGTTGCAAACAGCACAGGCCTGTCCTCATAAAATATAAAAACTAATAAAATACAAGGACCTCATTCCGTTATTTATATTAGTAAAACAAAAAAAATGCGAAAGCAAATGAAAGTAAACGTTTATAACGAGAATATAAACGGTACTCAAATTCAAGGTTTAACCGAAAGTAAACGTTGGTCTTAAACGTTTGGTTTCGGTATATATATGTACGTACGCTTATACACTGTGATAAATATTTTAAAAATAACAACAAAACAACTCAATATTGTATCGCACCTTTATTATTTTAAAAAAAAATAAACGTGTACGACGAGCCCAAAGTAAACGTTGGAATATACGTAAAGTACATTGACTTTTATACGTTCTAACCTAAAACGGGACAATTTCAATCCTCCAGAGTCCAGACCTCCACTCGTTTTATAAAATGGTGTTTTTGAAGTCCGCGTTCTGAATTATCGTTCAAAAACAAAAAAAAACTGGCAAAACAATATTTATAAATTTTCTGATTTTTTAAGGAAAAAATGTCTTTTTTTTCAATAGTGATTTTGTAAAAAATACATAGTAAACAAGACCCAATTCTGCGAAAAAAAAAACGGTACAAATTGACCCAGAGAGGGTCGTTACGAAGCAAACAACTATTTTCTGGCAATTCAGTTTTCACCAATAAAAGTGGATAGAAGTAGTAGAGAGAGGCTAAAAAAAAACCGTAGCCTGCTGAAAGTTAGACAAAAAAAAACCATAGCCTTGAGTTGTCCATCAAGAGAGAAGGCTATGAAAAACCAACTCAAGGACTATTTTGGTTTTTTTATAGAAAAAGAAAAGAAAAATATAAATATACTCTCTAAAAATATATTATTTATAAGTCGCGCTGTCCGCCCGTCGCGGTGCCAGTCTTGTCGACCCGTACACTTTTGGATTTTGGTACAGAGGTCAGAGGGTCCATAATTTCTTTACGATACATACATTCAAATTCATCATAGGGGAAATTCAATTGCTATTTTTTTATAATACATAGTAGCCACACGAGAAGGGGTTGACCGGATAGCAACTCTGTTCAACGTGGTACGCTACTACGGTGTGAGTCACAAGCGCTATACGAATTTGCATATCCCTGTTCTCAAACTGAAATTCTGTGAATTTACAATAGATAGGGAAAACATCATTGTTGGCAGTATCAGCTGCAGAATATAGACAGATTGGCCGCTTGTTGAGCGTCCTCAAACCTGTAGGACTCAGCTATTTTGTTGTCATCAAATAAATCAGTCATCATGTACATGGACCGTGCATTTGAGGTCAGAGTTACACTTTTCGCGAACGATGGGTATTTCAGTGTTGAGAATGCGTGTCCCATAGTGGTATTTTGGACGAATTGGACGGTCGAAATGCTGGCAAGCCGAGCACACAATTGGTGAGTTTTGGTCTTCACTGGCATGGTGGTGGTATCACGTCTTCTTGGCCATATAACTATTTTTTATGAACATTGTTTCATAAGCGCAAACTAGGCTGATAAGTGGTCACGTGATCAGCCGAATCCATTTCGAGTGGTCAAACTCTATGGTATCGGTTTGCTTTTTTTAATACTATATATACTCCACTCGTCTCAGCTTTACGGAACGTCTCTGGCTCCAGTCCAAAACGGAAGCGATGATATCAAAGTCTTTTACGAGAACGGAGCACGCGTATATGATGTTAAGCACGTGCAGCAAAATTCATGCTTAGTTGTTGGAAGTGGGGATTTTGTATTCCTGATACAAGGTATGTTATTATCGTAAACGAGATTTAGGTTCGAGTGGCATATCATTGCCATAGTGTGTCGATTGGTCATTATTAGTGCTCTTGAAAGGGCACAACTAAACCCAACCCCGGAAAGGCATACTAACTAGCCTTTCTTCGTTTTCTATAGAGAGCCCACAAAACAACATAAACAATTCAAGTGGAAAGCAACTCAATTCAGATCCTTTTTTGTCTGGATTGGTAGAGGCTAACCACCAAAATGAAGCGCAACAATTGACAGAGCCAAATAAGTCACGAACGGTCATGACCAATAATCTTCAGAATCTGGAAAATTTTCTATACACCGAGCACGTAAGTTGCGTGTTATTTTGAGTCAGGTTGATGGAGGCTTATTGCATATTTGTTAAAGCGGTGATAACCTCTAACACATGCGGGGATCAAATAATTAAGACATTCAAATATCTCTTTGTGTCCAGGATATTTGGGTTGCGTCACAACAAGCGAAGGGCATCGAGCTTACGCCTGAGAAATTAATCCACCAAGACCCAATAAGAGAAGTACTGTTTGTCCCGGCAGTGAATCAGATGGAAGCTCTGTGCAAGTCATGTTGCCCATCGATTGTGGAATGGGTATGTATCTTTTCGTTATTTGTTCATATATAGTAATATTACGACTGAACACTTTTGATTGTTATGATATTCGAACCAGTAGCGCTTTGCTCCTCAGTGAATATTTCTGTTCGCGACTGAATTTTTTTTTTTACATCGACTTATCAACAGGTCGAGGATAATTACATCACGCCGCGCAGCAGGTTTCAGTGCAAATAATGACAACGGATTTGGCTCTGGTTCAGATGCTGTTAGTTCCGGGTATTACTCAGATGAGCTTCCGAAAATCAAGTGCGAAATGAAGTCAACGGTCATGAGTCCTGACATGCAGCTAGCTACAGACGGCGACATTCCTGTTCATTCGTCTCCCAGGAAGGAGCAAAATAAGTCTAGGTGTGTACACATAGCTTACATTTTTCTGACTTCAAGCTTGGTCCCTCCTTGCTTGGTCACATTTCACTTTTTTTTTTTTGCAAATACTACGTGTCTCCCAGGAAGGAGCAAAACAAGTCCAGGTGAGTACATAGCTCAATTTTTTTCTGACTTCAAGCTTGTTCCCTCCTTACTTTGTCACATTTCACTTTTTTTGTCAATACTACGTTGGTATTTAATATGTCACTTACTGGTTTTGCTGTTTAGTTCGTGTTCGCAGCTATGCTTACGTACGAGTCAGTTAATCGTTACTGAAAGTATTAAATAACGGCTTCACTTCTAAACAGGGTATTTTTTTCCAAGATTATGGGCAATGTTACCCTTCCGCGAATGGATCTGGTCAAACGTGGCGAGAAAAGAGCTCCGCCAATCTCGCGAAGACAATATCGAGTGCCTCCTCCGGCAGGATCTCCAAGGTACACGATCGACTTCGGAAATCAGGACTGCACCAATCTTTGTTTGAACTCATAGTAGGCGGGATATTGTACGACTTGTTTACTTCGTGTTATACGTTCTGATACTCACTCGTATGTTACCTGTCGATACTAATTCTCATATCATATTTCTTAATTTTTTTTTTTTTAGTCGGGAACCAAAGATCGAACAGCCGACAAGCTTTGGAGGTCACGAGTCTCTGATCAACTGAAAGAGTTGAAGCAATCGATTCCTGAGCTGGCTGCGAAGAAAAGATCGACCAAAACTGCTATTTTCAGCTCGGCAAAGGATTATATCTCTAGTATGACAGAAGAAAACAAGAAGCTGGAAATGGAAATCGCAACGAAAAAAATCCGAGCTTATGGCCTATGTATGTTATTGGGCTGACTATTCCAACTTTAACACTTCACTGTTTTTTTGAACTGGCATTTTGCAATCCGCAAATTTATAACCACGAAATTATGCTTCCATGTTATTTTACTCCATTTTTGGGGTTTTTATTCCCAAACCAGTACGTAATCATTTTTGATTTGTCTCCAAGTTTTAGGGTCAAGCCGACACCTTCGCCACCAACACGGGGGTTTTAATAGTGGAGCAACGCTTAGATATGATAGAGCAAGGCCCTATCATTATCTACGCTGATCATCACTGGAAAATGATGTCTGGAAATGCAGCGCCGGAGGGGAGGCGGATGATGGAGGTATGCAAGAGTTATCTCGAGTGTTCTAGTCACGGCGCGGGGGGTTTGTGTTGTTCACCCGCTATCTACCAAGCACATGACTTATTCATTACCTGTACCCGTCACAGCTGTGCGGAACAGACAATAATCCTTTCATGTACTCAGCTTGTAAAGTGATGAACAAAACGCTCTTCGATTCTCGGGAGCTGCATTGGTCTGGAGTGATGCTTTGTCTGAGGAGTGATAAGGTTATTATGGGATGTAATGCAACGATCGAGCCTGTTAATTTGGAACAAGAGAGCTCAACTGATGATGAAGGAACAACCAAGGGGACATCGGCAAGTCACGTTCAAATCAGTCATTACATTCTGCTAGTTGTAACCAACAGTATATGGGTTCGCTCGTTTTGCCAGCTTCATTGGCCTTTCCAAGTCTTTTGCAGAGGCTTTTCTGTCTGTGGTTGCCTCTTGGCCTACCATTACAAAAGTTTGTGGAACCCAAGTTCCTTACTCTTTTTTTTTCATGTCTTTAAAATTAATGTTTTAATACAGGATGTCGTGAGGAGTGTGATTCTGACAAAAGATTGGTACGAATTCAATATCTCGGACAGCATTGGGTCACACCTTTCGCCACAAGTTGTTGAATTCTCGTGTCCGAATAGCACATCAGAGAACAAGAGCTCAGAAATGAAAGGATCTGTAGACAAAGTCGCTGTGCGCTGTTAGTCAATAGAAGGCTCAGCGGAAATACATTTTTTACACACAATGGTACTCGTGTAGGTGCATACCAGTCGCCAAACTATCCCGATATGAAGAGTTCGAGGGATAGAGCTTCAGCCGACACAATAATTACAGGCAAATACAATCTTTGAAATAAAATTTTTATTCACCAATGGTCAGTGTATACTAATCAATTCGCACAGTGTAGCGCAGGTGCTGTAATTTTGAAGTACGCAAGCTTTAGTTTCGTCGATAGTGCTTCGAGAATTGGATGCGGTCTAACATTTTCAACGCATAGTTAGGGAGTTGAATCTACGGAATTTTAATAAACTGCATAGCGAGTAGTTGCGCGACCCCATGGAGAATGACGTTCTAAGGCACCAAATACTTCCGAATATTAGCAAAGAAATGACTTGTCACTAACGATCACGCTTTACAATATCTGACACTCAAACACTTCAACGATGAGCGACCTGTCAGATCAATCTAATGTTACGAATGTAGAAAGCTATTATTTCAATGTCTATG